>CAEFZX010011921.1:0-115752 GCA_903066825.1 Alfaro cultratus | reverse complement strand
AAGTAGTCAGTAATCTAACTAAGTTACTTTTTCAAGGAGTAATCTGTAATCCGATTAAAGTTACTTTTCCAAAGTAACTATGCCATCACTGTCGCTGACATTGACTTTACTGTATGACCAGCTCCCTGCTACTGTCTCTTACTCTGCAGTTGTGGAGTCTCAATGTCTGGGATCATGAGCGCCCCCTGCCATGAGGAAAGAGAACTGCCTGCCTGCCTCACCTCGAATCTGTTCTCTGTCATTTCTGATCTCCTCAGCACAGGAAACACGTTACACACACAATTGGTGACAAAAAAACACTGTACATTATATACATAAGCTAAATTATGGAAAATCAGTTCATACAGTAATTCTTTTTAGCCATTTTATTGGCAACGTACAGACAGGAGCAACAGGATCCAATAGAATAGCAGCCAGTGCAGTTAGTGAGTTCGATCAATCCCAGGTGAGGTTCAGCTCTCTGCTGCCTCACCTGCTTCTCTTCAGAGCATTTGAATGAAAATGCAAAATTCAGCGATTTTGAAGAAAAAATAACCAGAATTGGTTAAGCTAAATGAAAAATAGGTACTTTATAGTACAAACCCACAGGGTGAAAATAGCAATCTAAATAATTTTATCATTATACATTATTTTTCCATGATGACAGGTGTGGCTCTGCCTCCCCTGACCGCACGTCACTGGTGTAAACCTTTGACTCTGTGATGGAACAGGAACTAAGACATTTTTGTCCATGAAAAGCCTCAGGGACAGACAGAAACTAGTGGACTGCTGCACTTCTCCTATCTGATTGGTTGGAAGATCAGAGAACAGCTGGAAGCTACCATGACTGGTGTCTTGGTGACAGCCAAGAATCCTGATAAAATCATATAATGTATGAAAAAGCTTGCCTGTAAAAGTTTCTGCCTCCAACAGCAGAGAGGCCAACACATTTAGAGAGAAGTGTGGGAGTTTGTCTCGTGCTTTTTAATAATATTATCTAATAAAAACCTTTGAAACTTGAGAAAAGTCTTTGTTCTTCAGTAAATAACAGATACACGAAAAAAATGTAGAAAACATTTAGTTTGCATTTTTCCCAGATAATACTGATACTACGCATGTAGTTGGACCTCTCAATACTGCCACCTGCTGACCACAGTGGTCACTGCAAATCAGACGATAAGAAAGAATGAAGCGCGTGTATGAACACTTGTTGACAGGTGGAATTATGGCTAATCATTGATTATAAGAAGAGTACACAAGCCAAGTACACATTTTCTGCATATACTTTCCCAAAATGGTTTTCTCAAAATACAAGCTGTCCTTCAAATCCATGCATTGGTGACACACTTTAGAAGAATGAAATCAGGTTTAACACACACCAGTCATCCTGTGATATGATCCAGATGAACTTATCGTGAGAAAACCACGGTAAGTGGTTATATGCTGAAAACGTCCTCTCTCAACTTCCGTAAGCAGAGTGCACATGTACATTACACAATAAAAGCATCAACAGAAACAAATGAATGTAGAAGTTCTTAAAAAAAAGGAGAAGCTGGGACACTACTGACATCTTGAGTCTGGATGGTGACGTTATTGGTTCTTCCCATCAGTCCATTTTACTCGTTATCTCTCCAAAAAACCAGCTTAAAGTGAATCTCAAAAGTATTCACACCTCCTGAAACTTTAAAAAAAATGTCTTGTCATGTTATGACTACAAACCTTGTAGCGATGCAATAATATCAGGTCAAGTACTTGTGTGTTTAATTGGGATATTTTTTTTGTCCAAAAGATCAACACAAAGTATAACGTATTATCGTGAAGTTAAAGGAAAATAATTGATTCCTTTTAAAGTTTTACACAGAAAAACCTGAAACGTCTAGTCCATTGTTCATCCACTTGACAAATGTGTTGATCTGCAACAACATCCCGATTCTGTCCTTTTAGAAGAAAATGTAAAAAGTTCCAGTGGTATGAATACTTGTACAAAGTCTAACTTAGGCTTCTCATATAAAGCGTGAGCAGAGCACGAATACTTCAGCATTTCTGCATAAAGAATGATTTTTTTCTCCTGCAGCTCCATTTCTCTCTAATCTTCAAGTGGATCACAACAGCAATACATGGGTTACAGCACTGACATCTGTAAAATCCCTGCTTAAACCATAACAGTCACTTTAATTACAGAACACCTTGGATTAAAAAATAAAAAATAGTTCTGCTGCAGCGTATTAGCAGTACCATGTAAAAGTCATCTGAACAGTTATTTGTGTCTCAGGCACCAGACTGAAGGATCTCTGTAAGAAATACTGAGCAGGAAAGATGGAGATGAAATTTGATGATGAAGAAATTCAGGTCTGAACAGTGGAGCAGCTTTCCCTTCCTTCGCTGTCAGATCAGAAATGAGTCATAAAGTGATGCACCTCCTTGCTCCTTCTTAATATTATGGCTTTAATAAAATCAGCCCAAAAAGTGCTGAGTCAGCTTCCTTCCTGCTCACATGCAGGTGACCTCGGCTTTCCCCTCCTCCTGCTCAAAGCCCCCTTCCTCCAGGTGGGACAGGGAGCCGGAGTAACCGCCTCCGAACACCGGGAAGCCCCCGATGCCTCCGCCCGCGGCGGGGGAGAGGTCCTCTGTGGGGGCGGAGCTGCTGACCACACGGCTCACGGAGCGACTCGACACGTCGCTGTGCGCCGAGACCGTCTGTGGAGGCGAGAGGAAGACGAGCATCAAGAAACAACCGGAAACCGATCCGCCTCAAAACTGATTCTGATCATGAAATGACGAGTTTCAGGGTGATGAGATCCACTTAAACATTAGATGCGTTTCCATTACAAATGTGCGCAACACTTTGCTGATATACCACTGTAAAAGAAACACAATTTTGCAATTGCCAAATTCCACCAAATATGAAACACGATTAAAATCTCATGCAATAAGTCAATAAAAAACAACCCGCCCCATCAACCAGCTTGATACTTCCTGTTGTCTTCTTCTCATTTCCGCCAGTGGTGCCATGCAGTGGTTGATAACATGATTCATGTAATATGGAAAAAAGTTTCCTGCAGCTTTGTAAAAATACATAAATTTCCATACGGCCAGAAAAAAATCACCTCATCTTAGCGCAAGAAACTTTTTAATCCCAAAACATGAGTTTTTTTTTCAAGTTGCCATGTTTCCAGTGAGCACGTTTTTGTAATTCCAATTTACACAATTTTGTGGTGGATGGAAACGCAGCTAGTGTGGTAAATGCAGTAGATCTAGTTGTCACAATGATGGGTTTCTATGAGAACCATTCTGTCAATCTTAGTGATTATAAGCATCTCTTTCACCTCCATGACGACGGTGCTGTGAAAAATGTATTTGACCCCCTAGTAAATTCCTCCTGCATTTACACTTTTGTCGGACTTAAATGTTTTTAAAATGTTAATATTAACATACATTGTAAAATAAATGCTGTCACTTATGGTTCTATTTGTATTAGCTAATATTGACCATGTTTGATGAGTAGTTTGTGATGCGGGTCAACCTTTGCCCCATGTCTTCCTCCTCTTTCAAAAGCTACTTTTCTGTAGATTCATTGTTAAATAAAGACAGCTGGAGCCCAAAAATATTTTAAAAATATTTTAAAAAATTAAATATCGATGATTGGCCAGACAATTGCAATCAGTGCATCCCTAGAATTAACTAAGCCAATTCATAGGCCTGTCATGGCAACAAATTTTGCTGGGAGACAATCTGTCTTCAAAGAAGAAGGACAAAACACCAGACTGAGGACTTTTGTCATCCAGTTTTTGGTAGAAAAAGAGAAAAACACAAAATTTTTCAAATGGAAATGATTATGCTCGTTTCGTTACGTCTGAGAACGTTAAGGACCTTCGTTTCGTCCCACCTGGTTCTTTAGATATCCGGATGTGGAGGTCCTGACCGGTCTCTGCAGGAACACCACCTGCTTTGTGGCCAAGTTCCCGTCGCTGCATGATCAGCGTAACGGAAAAACAAACGCATTAGCAAACAGAAGTACCTCACATCACGCCATGCATCAACCCACTCTGTATCCACCTGTCATGTCGAATGATGGGGGTGGGCAGCACGCAGGTGAGCAGCCAACCAAACTCAGCCAGGGTGTGAAGCAGCGGCCCGTAGTCCGTTTTCACGTCAGAGCCCTGAACACACCGCAGACCCAACACTTACAGAGGAATCTGTAGCTGAACGCACAGAGCTCTACATTTCATTTTTATGTGTCACAAGTTGCTCTCTATGCTACGGTATGACAGCTGAAGGTAAAGCAGAAATATTTCAGATTTTAACAGGTAAAAATCTGAAAAGTGTGGTGTGCATCAGTAATTAGTCCCTCTGAGTGAATTCTTTGTAGAGTCAAGATATTTTGGAGGTATGTCTCTGCCTGCTTTGCACAGACTTTGACTAGGCCACTCTGATGCATTGGTCCAACCAAGTCCGTTTGCCACCACTGGAATTTATTGATTCCAATAAATCATATATTTTAAAATTATTTTTTTAAATATAAAATGTAATCTGGTTTTCAATAATCTTGTCTCACAGAGGGGAAATTCAGGAAAACATTGTTTCTGATGCTCATCGTTTTGATTGGATAATTGGCTGAATTGTTTACAGGAAGTGAAAATGGACATTCAAGTTCATTTCTGAATATTTCTTTTATCCAGAAGCAACCATTGGAGGGTTTTGAAATTAATTAATTATGTTTTGTGAGGAAAATATCAAAACATCCACCAGGAAAAAACATTAGCTTGGGGGCGGAGGGTCTTGTTAGGTGACTTTTAAAGGCAGATTGTTGTTCTGGATTTTATTTAGGGATGTCAGATTAACTGGGGTGAACATAAACACACACCACATTATTCTTGTTTAACAATAAGAAGAACTTGTTCCTGATGGTTCTGGTGTGAACCAGGAAAACACACCCTGTGAATCCCTGAAGGTCACATTTCAGGGTGGAGCCGTGACCTTTGGACTGACCCACCTCGATGACGGTCCACTGCTCCACCACGATGGTGTCGTTAGGGGGAGGGGAGGTGCTCCGCTCCTCGTACACAAACAGTCCCTCCAGAGATCTGGGAACCGGCTCGCCTGGGACACACAAACACACACACATCTCAACTTTGGGTTTTTGGTGATTTGCTTCACTGATTCCCCACCAGGGGGAGCTCTGACTGCAGTAAACACAAGATGTGTTATCGTGTTAGCAGTGGATGAACCTCGAATGAGTGTAGCTGAGTGTGATGAGTTAAAATGACCCAGTTATTAGAAATAGGTTGACAGCTCCCATGTGTGTGTTTGAACTAATGGGATCTAATAAAGGTTTGGGCCGTTTTGTTCCATTTATCTAATGCAAATATCAAACTAGATACATTTTTTTAAAATGAAAGTTACAAACTGCAGCTTTAAAACAAAGTTGTTTAAAACGTTCCATGTGCTTATAATAAGTACAGAATGTGTTTGTGTGTGTGTGTGTGTGTTTGAACCAACAGAGGCTCAGGAAGTCCCATCAACCCGTTTTTTTCCCCATTCCTTCCAGATTCCTACACACAAAAATCAGCCACTTCCTGTTTTGTCTCCTCTCTCTCCCCTGCTGGATCTAAAATTGGAGCGCCCTCCAGACCTCAACGACCTCACTTCCTGTTGCTATGCTGAACAGCTGACATTTGCATCATACACCAGATGCGATGCTCACCCCTGTGAAGCCAGTAAATAAATAAATAAATAAATAAATAAATAAATAAATAAATAAATAACATCTTGAACTCTTGGGTCCAAACAAGGACGTGTCCTGGAGCAGCAGAGGGGCAGCCTCTCCCACCAGAACAGTAGCAGAGATCAACCAAAGCTTCCAGCAGGCTACAGGGGCTGGGAAAAGTTCTCAACAAACATCCAGATGATTAAAACATTCGCCTTCCCAGGAAGCACCCCTCTGGAACGACTCCAGAGTATGTCAGGAATCCAATGCATGCATGGAAGCAGCTACGGCCTCCATTTTATGCTTTCATTTAATGAAAAAGCCTTCGGAGGACAACATAAAACTGGACCCACCAAACTCTTATCAGTTCTCTTCTTTAACTTGATCCTTACTTGGGTTCAGATCACGACAACACGCTGCTGATTCAACAGTGTGGCCTTTTCTGGCATCTGGACAAATTTAAATCAGTTAAAATCTAGAATACGGAAAAAGTCTGGACTGGATTATCACAGATTAAATACAGACCATGTTCTAAACCCAGAAGAAAAAGAATCTAGAGGTCCATAAAACAGTGAAATGTAGATTTTTGAACGAGTGTGTGTGTTTTGTTTTTCTCAAGTGCACTAGGTGTTTTCGATGTGGGCTACATGGGCAGTTGCCCAGGGCAGCACTGAGGGGAGGTGACACACAAGAATAAGAAAATAAAATATATCTTATACGTTGGTTGTGCAAGTTTTCCTTGCTTTCCGCTAGAAAACCCCCAGATAATTGCTTGCATTTTATTTGGTTGGGGGGCAGTGGAAGGAGGGGCTTGCCCAGGGCACCATTCCTGTTAGAACCACCACTGCTTGGGCGTTTGCCTGAAACGTTTCTCTGAAACAGTTTTGCTAAAGGGGTAAACCCCACCATCCCCCCATGCTTGTGCAGCTTCAGACCAACCTTTAGGTGTGTCCCAGTACACGAAGGAGTCGACCAGCGACCAGCCTTTGCGGTAGTAAGCAGCGGTCAGCTCCAGCCAGTCGGCCTCCAGCGCACTGACCACTTGGCCCTTTCTGGAGACCCGCATAGAAAGCGCCCCCTGGTGGTACTGACAGCCCAACGAGTCCAGAGGAGCGCAGCCTGGGGGCCAGGAATGGAAGAAGACCAGCAGCCTCAAGTCTTCAGGAGAAAACAGGAAATGTGGGTTTATGAGCAGGAACAGGTGCTTTAAGCTTTACATGCATTATGACAGAGCTTTTTCAAAAGCTAAGAATCCTTCTTTAGTGACTTGTTTGAAATGTTGCTTTATTTACATTGCCCTTAGATATTTAATTTTAGCTCCAACGCCATGCTGAACAACAGAGAGTAAATCCAGCTAGTCGTGGCCATTTTTATGTCGTTTATCATTTATCGTGAGAAATTTTGGCATTATAACAATTCTGATTTATCGTTGTCACCATAAATTCCAATTAATGGCTTTAAAACCCCTTCCAAACTGTCCATATTTTCGGTATTGTTAGTTTTACTATTTTCTCTGTTTGTTCAAAAGTACCAATAAATAATTAATTACCAAATATGATTAAATGATTAAGTGAATGGCATCTTCTTTAGGACGCCATTCACATAAAGAAGACCATTACCAATGGAAATCATTTTCTAGAGGAGTATTTGTGTTTGTGTGGCTGTGACTAGTAGTTCTTATTGTCACGTTCATCGTTTATCATGAAAGTACAACAGTAAGATACTATAGGTAGGGTCAAACCTGGACTGTAGGTGTGCTCCTCCTGCTCTCTGTCTCCAGGTGGTGTCTGGGGCGGCGTACGAGGCGGGGAGCGGCAGCCTCTTTTGGGGCTGTGCACGCGCCCGTTGGTGACGCCGCTCACCTGCTGCAGGACGGAGCCAACGAACTGAACGCCTCCTCTTGCGCTGCTGTTCACCTGCCAGACGAACACCACACGGGAGCTAAGTTAGACCCAAAGCGTCCGGGGCTTTTACTGAGGCGGAATATTCAGAGGTGTGGTTCCAGGAGCTGTCTGACCCGGTCAATCAGCGCCCGCACCGTGTCGCTAGTTAGCGAGTCCCCGGGTAAAGGCCACTCCTCCACCCTCAGCACCGGCGCGCTGTGGCACGTGGACGTAGTCTGGTTGCTAAAAGCACCAAAAAAGAAGGAAAAAAAACACCAGTGTCCAATGTCAAATTCAGAATTTGGTCAATAAAAACCTACACAGAGAGCATCTACTGATGAATTCAGGTTATATAAATAAACTGAATTTAACGAAATGAGTCTGAATTGATAGAGTGGATGGAGCTACACATGGGACAAACCTGTAAGAAAACCTGCTAGAGGCTGAAGACGAGTAGCGAGTTGGGAGAAGGACAATGATCACAAACACACAGACAGAGCTAAGATAGAATGGCATAGATCAAAGCATATTCATGTGCTACAATGGATTACACAAAGACCTGGATGGACATCCAGCTAGAGCTACAATGGAATGGTTTAGATTAGATATATATTTTTTTTAACAATTACCACATCTCTTTAGCTGCTTAAGCTCAGTAGCTTTACATCACATTTTAGCTTACAGTGTTTGATAAGCCTTGAATTCAATGAACAAATGTTTGACCACATTGTTTCTTCGGAGTCCTACTGTTCGCAGCTTATGTGATACTGGTGGCACTTGAACCACAGCTTGAGAACCATGTATTCATATGTTAGACTGACTAAGTCAAAGCAGAAGAAAGGACAGAGAATTCAGCTGTAACGTGTCCAAAACAGCTACAGACATACACCAAGCAAAATGTAGTTCTATTAAACATTGTTTCTGGGTTTTAAAACTTTTTTTTTTTTTTTTTAAACAAATCAGTTTCATTTCACTTCACAAGAATGTGCTGCTCTGTGTTGGTTGATCACACACTACACATTGTCCTTCTTACAGTAAATCCATGATAGTTACAGCATTACAGCCAACCCACAATCAGAGTTCAGACACTCTGCCTCCTCATTGGCTGCTCAAACACCCCTGTTGTTGAGTGAATTTCTAGCCAATAGGATCCGTAGAAAATGCAACTCAAACCAAAACATTTCATCCTCCTCCAGTCTGACCTCCATCTCAGACTTCCTATTAAATATGCAGCTGACCTCATCTATCTTTCATCGTGTCGCTTCATGGCACGGCTGTGACTGTGTGTGTGTGGGGGGTGTGACCCGGTTCGGGTCGTGGGCTGGCGTACCTGGATCTGGGACGGGCCAGGACGGCGCGGTAGAGCAGGCTGAAGGGCAGCGAGAGGCTCCGGCCCAGGGACAGGATGATGGGGTGGAGGGCGGCCAGGACGTAGCCCTGGGTGTAGAAGGACTGCAGGGCCTGAGGCAGCTCAGTCAGGGAGGACACATACTGGACGGTAGGACGGCTGCCTGTTAGGGACACACAGTTAGGCCAGGTCAGGGGTCGGCAACCTGAGGCTCTGGAGCCACACAGGCTCTTTGGACCCCCAACAACGGCTGTCAATATCTTTGACTATATATGCTGAAGAACTAAATAATGTTATTAAATACAGATATAATAGCAAATGCAGGTTTTTAGTAGTATTTGCTCTTTTATCATGGAATAATTGCACCGAATAGTAAACTATTTTCTATGACAGAATGTCTAGGCTTCAGTCAGGCTGTGAGAGAGCAAGGCTTAATGCAGATAATAGGAAGGCTGAATTCAGCAATGAACTGTTGGTTGTTTTAACAATGCTAATAATGCTAATCACAAATATAATATGCTAAAGCCAGCTGAAAATGTCAACTCCAATTGTTTTGACTTTGTTGTAACACTGTAAAAGCCTGTTTTAAAGTGAATGATCTCTCATGCACTGAAAAAAGAAAGCAGGTGAAATAAATTGAGGTAATTTGTTACAAGTAATCAAATTAAGTTTCTCCCAAGAAACATACTAAGTTTATAAAGTTGTCACGTTAAAGAAACTTACATAAATTAAGTTTGACAAACTTAATTTGATTAGATGTAACAAATTAACTCAAGTCCTTTTTTTTGAAGTTGGCGCTCCATTCTTGCGTTTCGGTGTGCAGCAGGATGTTACCTCTGCTCCTAATTAACTGGAAAGCTGCAAAAAAATATTTACGGAGCTGTTTATACCGATGCTAAAGAGAAATTTAAATAGGTTTAAATCAGTTAAACCTGTGTGCAGTTTTTTTTTATGAAGAAAAAAAACAGCACACAATCCTGCTCTCTACTTATGACACTGAAAAAAGAGACATGGCAACTTTAAAAAAAAACAATTAGTTTGTGTTCCATTTCAATGAAATAAGTTTTTCAAACTTACTTTATTTACATTTGTTGAACATGACAACTTAATAAACTTAATATGTTTAGTATTTACTTGGATAAACTTTTCCGAATTTAATAACAAATTAACAAATCTTTTTATGTTGATCACCTTTGCATTTCTCCTTTAACTCATCTAAAGATCTGAATGG
Source organism: Alfaro cultratus (assembly GCA_903066825.1). Classification (NCBI taxonomy): domain Eukaryota; kingdom Metazoa; phylum Chordata; class Actinopteri; order Cyprinodontiformes; family Poeciliidae; genus Alfaro; species Alfaro cultratus. The sequence goes on along the minus strand of CAEFZX010011921.1, from coordinate 105,604 downwards.
TTTTTTTTCCCTTTGGTAATCAAAGCAGTAATTACTGTCATCTACTGCTTCCACTGGGACTTCTCTTTGAGTCGTTCTATGGTTTTTATTTCAGGCTCAAACAAGCTTGGAGTCAAACTAATGATTGAAGCCCAGCAGTTAAACTACACAGGAATTATTTTTAACATTTTAGTTGATTGCCTGTTTTACCAGAATGAAAGGGAAAGCTCCAGAACGTGGGCTTAAGTTAATATGAGCTCCGTAAACAGTGTGTGTGTGTGTGTGTGTGTGTGTGTGTGTGTGTGGTAGTGGGAGAATTCCACACAACAACCCCCCCACCGCTCTCTAACCAACAAACAACCAGAGGTTTGGGAGTCCAGCGAACAGCTGACATCACTGTGGTCTCACTGGTTCCCATTAGACCCAACCAGTAAAGATGGAGCTGGGGCAAACACTGCTGCAATTTACTGGAATTCCTGTGGGCTTTACCGCCGCTTCAAAGGTAGATGAAGCAGCGACGGATTCGAGTTGCAAGTCAGATGCTGGAACATGGAGGGACGGAGAGGAACCAAGAACAGTCACATGGAGAAGACCCAAGGTTCCTACGAATTTCATCAGCGTTTTGAACACTACAGGAAACTCAATAAAAACATTATTTGGGTTTTGGTATCAATTTCCTCCCACAGATCATGAAAGAACCCGGTGCTAAAAAGGGGTTTGTGATTCAGCAGGCTCCTTCACAGGTAGTTACTTTCAGGAAAACTCCAGAACGGTGTGGATTAGGCCACCTCAGACCAAAAACAGTTAACTTTAAATAACAGCTTGTGATCAATATGATGATTTCCAAAAAACTATGAGTTTCAGTGCTTTGTTTGGCACCTCAAGCAGACCCAGTTCAGGAAGCTTGGCTCCAATGTAAAACCCAGACTTAAAAAGATCTAGAGGTCAAACAAAAGCAGTAAAATTGCTCACTTTTTATTTGTTCTGTCAGTGATTAGAAGTTGCCACATGTCATTCAGATCACAGATTACAGATCACTTTGTCCCTTAATATCATAAAAGTTCTCACGGTGTATATTTGCTTTCAGATTGCAGAATTAAAAGGGGCGTGGCTTGCAACTGAGAAATTGTATTTTTTTGACATGTGCTAAAATTTGTGCACATTTGTAAAGGAAATGCAGCTATGCAGGCTCTAAGATCAGTGTGCTCATGCTCTGTAGGCTTGTTCTGCTGTGCTTTGCTTTGTGTTTGTCACAGCCCTCACTCTTCATAGTGTTTATAGGTTCACTGCCTCCCAAGATGCATTTGGATGCTAAATTGGTGGGTTGACTTCAACTCAACCAACAGAGTTTGGGGTAGACACCAGAGGAGGGGGCGACCTTCGCCACAGTCAAACCCTCCCAGGAGAGCCGAGATGGCTCACCAAAACACATCCACACCAGGCTTTTATTCCGACATTTTGCTTTCCTCCTCCACCTCCTCTGCCCTCCACTGCCTGCCTGACCCGTCCACTCGGACACTGAGCCCTCTGTTCAGAACTGCGTGGGAGAGAAGTTGAGTGGAGGAGGAGGAGGAAAGGAAGAAGAGGGGAGGGGGTTAAAGAAGAAGGAGGCAGTTTAAGGGGAGAAACAGAGAGGGGGTGACAGAGCTGAGGGAGGCTCAGAGCCAAGGACCACAGTTTATGAGCGCTTCTGTGAAGACCAGCAAAAGAGGATGTTGCCTGGCAACAAGGAGCAAAGAAAACAACTATATAGAAAAAGGATAAACTCTACCCAGCCAAGTTTTTGTGGACATCATCCCACAAATGTGGGACACAACTGTAAACACGAGACAATAACTTGAACCTCTGTTTAAACTAACACATCAACAAGCACGACTGACCTCTCAGAGGGGCAGAAATCTCAGGTAAAAGGACGAGGAGGGAAGGACAAGCTGCAGTAACAACAGACACCACAGAGCACATCTGTAAACCTTTGGGACATCTACACATCTGTGGAGCCTGGTTCTGTTCTGTGATGCACGGCTGCAGACAAAAGCTTTGGCAGAGACCCAAATATGTCGGGTTTTTGATGGTTTTCTTTTTATTTATGTTTCTATGGTGAAAAAGCAGAACATTTATGTAAAGTCAGGGTTTCTAGATTAGACTCTTTTGTTTCATAACATCGGTAATATGTGAAGCCATGATGGGTGAACTCTGCTATCAAGGCAACTGTTGTTTTTATTTCAATGATTATTAAATTAGCTGATGGTTTTGAGCCACGATGAAATTATTGCTGAATGTAGATTTTTCGTCTTATTGGGCCAGGCTGTTTGTTACAGTGGCTATATTTTCTAGCCACACAATTAGCCTGCTTAGCTTAGCATAGCCTGACTGTATACAACTCTGTTTTTAGCACGGTTATGCTAACTCTGTTCAACTTATTTATCAACTAAAAGTCAAAATGATTGAACCATTTTAGAATACAAATGACAACTGTTTAATTTCCCCCATTTCTCCTTTATGAAGAGTTTTGTTTTATACGACAGTTCTTATTAGCTTTTATAATTATTATTATTAAACACCATTTACATCATGGTTGGCCAAGTGGCTGGAAATGAGCCACTTGGATATAATGTCATGCATTTACATGTAAAGGTTAATTAATATGTAACGTGCGTTCACACCAGTTTAGTCCAGCAGTTAGTTTGCCTGGAAAGTCCGTTTCTTTTGGGTCCAATCAAACTCTGATCCTCCTACGGACCTCGGACTCTGTTCAGTTGAGGTGAACTCTGGCGTGCTGCGAATATGTGAACATTTGTGAATCCCAAGCAAACCAGAGACCAGCAGGAAACAAACTATAATGCAGGGCATTCTGGGTAAATACAACCAAAACAAATGAACATGTCTAGCGCTCCAGGGAGAAATGACTGAACGTCCTGAAGACTTTCTATTTCCGGTCACCGCTGCCATGGGTGATGAGCCGTTAAAACAAGCTAATCCAGGTCTAACTAAAGTATTCGTGATACTTCTGTCTTTTGGTTTACATCACTGCATCCACTTCCTGTTGTATGTCATTCACGATTCCTCTGGAGTCACACAATCAAAAGAAGCAGTTCTGAGTTACCTTTCCCCGTCCTTGAAAGCTGCTCTAAATTTATTATGTGCAAAACTGACTTTAATCTGAAATAATCCAGGACTGGATCCTGAGATCAGACAGAGATTAGAGGCAGACGGAGTGGCCCGCGGCCCAGCAGGTCTGACCACCTTTCAGAAGATTACCAAACACCTCGGTGTCAGGTTAAACCATTCCACTCTGTAAATCCCTCCGTACTGCCCCCTCCCATACAGTCATCCTTGCCTGCTATCATCTGCACCCTTCATGTCGGCCGTTAACCCTTGGTTCCAATCTAAGTGCCTGTGTGAAGGGGCCGTGTGCACAGAAACACGAAGGCCAAGGCTTCAAGGACCACTTCTGACCGGGGTAAGGCGGACGCATTCCCTCTTTTGTTAAAATGGATTGTACTGATGCATGCTCTGTTAATCAGAGAGCTTCTACAGCTCCATGAAGAGCAAACCCGAAGTGACAGTTTGAGGGAACTGATTACAGAAAGGCCTTCATGTGTCACAGAAGAGTGCAGACCACAGAATGGATACAAATAACCCCCCAACGAGCACGAAGAGATGCCTTACAGCCTCAATGATCCCTTAGCACCACAGGGTGAACTACAGAGGTAGAGTTAAGGCCTGAGTCCCTTCAAAGGGGGAGAATTATGTGCTTTCCAGCCGCATAGTACCATTTTATAACTCTATGTTACTGTCAGTTTTTATACAAATGAGATATAACTTAAAAGAAATTTGACTTTATAATATAACGTCTTGAAATTGGGCCTGTATCTCTTTAAGAAAGTCCAGCTCTTTCTGAAACTCCACCTTCATCACTCCTCTATTAACCCTTTAACAACGTTTTACCACTGAGAAGTAGCTCCTATAATGAGCCGATCAGATGCTCAGTTCCACCAGGTGTTTGCTAATTGCTGCTGGCTAGTCTGAAGGAGCTGAGCGGGGAAGTTGTGGGGGAGCGCTGCTCTATGAGGCAGAAGCTTGGAAACTGCAGCTCCGAGGAGGAGCTTCTTTCTTGAAGGCGGGGCTAGGTCCAACCGGGCATTTTGAACAGCTGAATGGTTGCCATGGAGATGAAAGGATTTCTCAAACATACATGAGAGAATCAAAGCAACACTTCAGGTATGGTTTTGATGAGGGTATATCATTATGCCATGTTGATATAAAATCTGATTTCAGCAAAAAATACAAAAAATTAAATGAAAAAAAATGTGGAATTCAGCATCAAGACCTGCTCTGTGAACATAGACATATTAGGATTTTGGTCCCTTAAAAGGGGAGTGCAGTGAACCTCCTGCTGCTGCCTCTTACCTCCACCCAAATATCAATGACTGCATTATGTATACATGCTAAGTGTGTGAAGATAATGTTTTCCTTACGTTATACTCTTTAAAAATTACAATGGAAACACCTTTTTTTTTTTGCCTCACACAGGTCACGTGATCACCAATCGGATGTTGCCACAGTGAAAAAGAAGACAGGAAGTAGTTGGAGGATGATGACGCGGAATGTTTTTGAATAACTTATCGCGTGAACAAATTTATCCATGTGTGATTTTAATTCCGTTTCTTATTTAATGCAAAATTGGGCAGTACCTGGAGAAACTGTTCCACACAGAACTAATGTTGGCACCTTAATGGTAAACCAGACAAGACAGATTGATCACTCTTAAATCCTCAGAGCTCCACTTCCTGGTGGGAGTCGGCGTGTTGGTGTGGACAAAAGCAGAATGATCTAAGTGGCTATTGAGCTGAGGCCACACTCAGCAGCCTGCAATCAAGAGATCAATAGCTTTGAATGTCCTGCTGGAGTCCAGATGCTTCCTCCCCTTATGGATATCATTTATTCTATATATTATACCTGAGAAGGCAGAGTCAGTGCAGTCATGAGGTACGTTAGCGAGATGCATCAGAGTCGGACCCCACATCAAGTCTCCTGTTAGTCAAAGTGAAACGAGGCCAAGCTGCCTGGGAGCTCTGGGGGGTGGACAGGGTGTGTGTTCTCACTGTGTGTGCCCCAGAAATCCCTGGTAGTTTCAAGGAGAAGCAGAGATGTCCTTTAGCCGTTGAAGTGATTGATTTGATCGATTCTGAGTCCAGCTCAGAACCTTCAAGTGGAACTGGAATGTTTTTAGGTCAGTTTGTCTCCAGGAATCGGAGGGCAGTGAGCTGAACACCAGCTGATCATACACGTGTATTTATGGTCTTTCATGACACAGTATGTCAACACTGATTGGCTTTGCTTTAAGAAAACATCAGGGTATTCATAAACAAAGAGAATCTGACCTCTGTGTTCCAGAATAGACGGATTGATCAAGATTTAGTTATCACAACCTGACAGATAGAAACACCTAAAGGAGCCAAATCATAGTCTGTTAACTAAAACCATTTACTTCATAGCACAATGCGATGTAAAGCTGCATTCTCATTGTTTGCTGTCTTACTTTGTATGCTAACATATTAAAAAAACACTGCTGTTACAGTTATTAGGGTTTTTATCTAAGTGAAGTGGATTTTGGTTAACATAAAATCCTTGTTGTTTCTTTGGTTTCAGATGAGAGAATCCTGTCAGAGCTTATGTGAAGTGAGTGTCTTCATTCTGAAAACATGGTGAGAGCTGCTTGGCAGACATTAGCTTCATATTGGTGGTGATGTACTAAAATCATTTATTTGGCAAGAAATAACTTGGCAGATTGAAAGGACGATGCCAGTTGTAAGCAGATGACTACAAACTGGGTGAACTGGTATTTGCACAGTTTTATTTTCATATGTTGTAAATTGTCTGTTGTCTTTAATGCACAAATAACTGCACATTTTGTACTTTTTTTAAATTATCCTACTCAAGTGGACATTCCTTAGATCAGACTATGCTATTTTTGATAACCTTTCAGTATGTTAAGTTATAATGTTGTCCTTACTGTATGGCATATTGTTCTTAATTTTGTTTTTTTAGGCATTTTTAATACTTGTGTGAACCTATATGTCATAATATCCTGTCAGTTACATCTACATTACAGTTACACTGTGAGACAATAAATGCTATTCTATTCTATAGAAGAGTACAAGTTATCTCTGTATTCTGACAAGTATGGAGCTTCACATTCATCGAAAGCATTTTTGTCCAGTTAAAGAAAGTGTAAGTGAGCTGTTTTCACACTGTTTGCATGTTGTAAAACTGCTGGTGTGATGTTGTCATTTTCACCTTTCTTCTTTCGATTGAACCCTTCCTGTAACAAAGTCACAAACGTGGACAATTAACACCTAATGGTCTTCACTCGTATAGAGAATCAGGAGGGTATACAAAGGCATCAGGATGAAACCCCGTCTGCTGTTAGGATTCTCTACAGGTGAAAACTGCAGTTGAAGTGATTACACAGGAAAAAATCTATTTATTTAATATTTAGCACATGTATTTTTGGATCCAGACACACGGATGAGTCACATGAAGACGCTCTGTGAGTGGAAAGCTTTATTTATACGTGTGTCTGAGGGCAGAGACCGTGACTGTGAAGGTTTTCTACCACATGGTCCTGAAACAGATGCAGAAAGGTAACTGAGAAAACTATTACTATCAATATTCATGAGTATAATTCAAACTAACCTATTTTTTGTAGTCAAACATTGTGTTGGTAGTGAGATGGTTTTAGTCTTTTCCTTCTCTATAATCTAGACAATTTGCTGGAATATTCAGACCTGTAGGAGAATATCCATTAGGAGAATCTCCGTCTGCCAGTTTGTGTCCTGAAGCTCAAGGAAACTGGGATTGTTTGGCAGGGACGATGTTACAACACTGAATATCAATACACTTGAAAATATGATTAAATACAGTGTGTGCTGCTTACAAATCACACTTCTTTATGCGACTGGTGTTCTATAGAAATGTGTTACAAATGGGAATTTTTCAAGAACCGTATTTGTTTGTGGGGCTTTGATTGCTGTGTCAGCATACAGTCATCTAGAAAAGTTTTTTTTATCGTCCCGTTTATTGTCAGTACCACAAAATATTGCGATAAAACTTTAAGTCCTGTAAAGCTTAAGGCTCTAAAGTCAACAACACAACAAAAGCAATTCTTGCTACATGTTCATTCAAGAGGACAGAATGCTGCAAGTCAGTAGCTGTGTTTCCATTGACCATAAAATTGCACAGTTTGACATTTCACAAATAAATTTGCTTAATTGAAACATGCCATTTTCGAAAAAGAAAAAAACAACTTGTTTTTTGATTAAAGGTTTTGGCACTAGGATGGGGTTGTTTTCTTTTGTGTTGGTTGTTTCAAAATTGGCTTATTTCACAAAACAGAAACAGTTTTTTCGCATCATTTGAGTCACATGATCATCAACCAGAAGGCGACAGGAAGTAGTTGAAGGATGATGGCATGGCATGTTTTTTTAATGACTTATCACGTGACCAAAATCATTCGCTCGTGATTTTCATTGCGTTTCTTTATTAATGGAAACACTGCAATTGCAAAATTGTGTTTTTTCCACATTATGATATAGCACTGACAAAGTTTTGCGCAAGTTTGTAATGAAAATGCTGCTACTCACTCGATGCAAGCTGCTGGGTTTCCTTAGAAACTTTTTAAACCACTGTGAATAATCTGAGCTTAATGTGCTGTTTGATTGGAATTGGAATGTATGTGTCATTGAATTTAAATGATTTTTTTAAAGTGCCGTGAGACAACATTTGTGGTGAATTGGCACTATAAAAACTAGCTGACCTGAATTGAGTCAATCCGCAACAAACTAATGTGCTGAGAAAATTCAGAGAAACTGGCTGCTCAACGGTGCACAAGCAACATGACATCAACGGCGCGCCGACCACAGCTCCTGCACACCCACGTTCCCACATTCCTGCCCATATTCATACCCACATAGCAAGGAGAACGCTGCCAATGGAGACACACCCAACTGGGCTGGAACCGAACCAGACATTAACCAGCTAGACTGAGACTTGACAATGGAGAAGGGGCTTTAGAGTAGAAAACACATGTAGTGTTGCATGGAGCTCAGCTGAGCGAAAGCTACTATATTTGATGTCATGCTACAGAAAGTAAGCTATGTGAAGTGTAAAAACTTCCATCACTGCAGTCACCGAATCAATCACGGCACCTTTCCATGTCACGGAACAATCTAAAGTGGAGCGGACCTCTGCTCAGCCTCCCTGATCTCTGACTTTAGAAGCTGCTCTCCGTTCTGTGATTCACCGTTTTTCCCCCAGCCTGCTGTTTACACACCCAGCTCCCATTCACAACTTAATCACCGTTTCCTTCCAAATGGGTCACGGCAAAAGCAGCCAGTTGGAGCCCCAGACGAAGGGATTATCCTCAGTGTCGTTCAAATTAGACTCCATTTCCCAGCAGGTGCTTTATTTTTTTAACGTGTCAGGGAGGGAGTTTCATTTAGCAGCAGGGGAAGGCGTGTGAATGAGTGAGTGTCCTTGTGCGTTTGGAGGGAGAAGAGCCACAAGAGGAAAAAGAAAATCATTGGTGACCTATTTTCGTTTTTTTTTTTTTGACAGGCTGAATGAACGTCTCTGTTGCCAGGAAAGGTCTGCTGCATCCCAGGCCCGGTTGGTCATTTCACACAGTAATTTAGGTGCTAGTTTCACTTTGTTTTGTTGAAATGTTATTTTTTACTGCACTTAATATGCACAATAAAATATAACAGATGCTATAATTAAAATGTTGGATACTTTTAAGGCCAAAAAACAGAGAGAAATTGTTTCCCTTGAGACTAAATTTAAAAGACAGACAAACAGTCCTGGGAATAAGAGAAAATTTATGATTTTCCTGCTTGGAGATCTCATAGAAATCATACAGTCAGGATCTAGTGGCCAGTTCAAAACTTTTACTTCACTAATGTCAAAACAAAAAATACAATTTTGCAATTATGATGTTTCCAATAGACGTGATAAGCAGTTAAAATCACATGTGAATAAGTTTGTTCACACAATAAGTCATTAAAAAACTTAAATGTCTTCTTCGTGGTTTGTGTCAGTGGCAACATCCGGTTGTTGACCACGTGACTCAAATGATGCGATAGTCATGTGGCGAGAAAAGTGTTTCCATTGCACTTTGCGAAATAAACCAATTTTGATGCTGTGAAAAAACAAAACAAAACAAAAACAATCAAGCAAACAAACAAAAACTAAACAAATAAAAACACCTCATCTTAGCGTCAAAGCTTTTATCATGAGTTTTTATTTTCTTAAGTTGCCATGTTTCCATTAAGCGAATTTATTTTCCACGTCAAATTTCGCAATGATATGAAGATTTTTTTTTTTATATTACAGTAAAGTTTTAACTGATACATCTAACTACAGTAGTGCCACTGAATCAAAATGACTCTAAAAGACCTTGCTCATATTTAGCAATCCTTTCAGTAAAGACAATTACTTATGAACAATGGTAACTATATAAGTCGTTGTGTTATGGTGGTTTGTACCTTGTTGCTCAGTAGAGAGACCGGATTCTTGAATTAAAAATCTTACCGAAAACGATTTTCGATTTTCTCTCCATTACTTTCCCCTGGATTTTGACTCTCAGGCATCTTTTAAATATTTGAATGAAAAAAACAAACAAACAAACAAACAAACAAAACACATGCTTGTCATTTGCGTGATCGATGTGTCATAACCTCTCAAGCGGGTTGTAGCCCCGCATGACCCGTTCAGACGAAGCGAGAGTTTAAAGTTCTCTCAGAAATAATGCAGAAAAATAACTTGCACGATGCGATAATACTGTTTTCTTTAGCCGAGCAGGTGAGATGAGCTGCGTTTACATTTAATCAATGTGATGCTTTTAGCGGATGAGAATTTAATAAATCTCAGATCACTGTCCACCAAACTGGAACAATAAAAAAGCGTCCACACACACACACACACACACACACACACACACACACACACACACACACACACACACACACACACAAAAAAAATATTTTTTTTAAAAAATATCAAAAAAAGAATNACACACACACACACACACACACACACACACACACACACACACACACACACACACACACACACACACACACACAGAATTAAACTTTTTCTGACCTGAGCCCAAGAAAAGTAGTGAAAACTAAGAAAAAAATAACAAATTTCCGAGAAAAACGACATTAAAACAGGTTCCATCTGCACACAACCACTTCCAGCATACCGACTTATCAACAGATTACTTCATATTTGATGATACCAGACATGCACAATAATTTAATTTCGCCTATTATTTTTTTTATATTAATCACCATTATCTGTCAATATTTTTGCTATAAAACTCTAATATTAAATATATGACAAAAACATGAGAGAAACACTTTAGAGAGGTTACATTCATCAATCCAATCGATTCAAAGTAAAAATTATACCTTCCAAACTGAAGTCCAGCAGAACATAATCATACACGGTGTCTGTCTTTGTCTCCACCTGGGGTCTCTTCAGGGTGGAGTAGATTTTCCCGGGACTGCTGTCCTCCGGGTCTTCCAGTTTCCTCAAGCCGCAGCCCATGTTCCCTGAGGCGGGGAGAGGCGCTCTCTCAGCGGGGTGGGAGCAACTCAGGAGCCGCCGCCGGTGGACTGTGGCGGCTTCAGCTTCTAACGGGACCGCTCCATCTCTGCTCCGTCGGAGCTAATAATCCCTTATCGATTAACGCAAAGCACGAATGACAGCAACAGGAAGGAAGCGTCCAGCGCAGCGGGGTTAACTTTAAAAGAGTCCCGCAGCAGAGGATGCTGCTGCTGGGGAACATGGACAGGAGAGAGCGCGCGCTTCTCCTGGAGAAAAGTTTCCACCCCGTAAACAAGTTCACGAGCGGAAACAACACCGCTTCCGCCCAAAACTTCAGAATAAAGCAATGAGCAATCAAATGAAATGTCGGACGTCTTGAAAGTATTTGGGTGAGTAATGGTGGTAAATTGATCGATAGCAGCCTGAGTGTAAGGAGTCCGGAAAGTATTCACACGGTTCTCCCCATCCTCACACACACACACACACACACACACACACACACACACACACACACACACACACACACACACACACACACACACACACATTTTGTTGCTACAGTTTTGTTTCTGAATGGATTTAATAAATTTTGCCTTAACATTTCACACCAAATATATTAGGTGAAAATTGTTTTTTTCTTTTTTGCAAAAGTTTTTTGCAAGTTATTTTTTGCTCTTAAATATTCAATAAGTTGAATATTTAAGAGCAAAAAATGCTCTTTTGCTGAAGCATTTTGGTTCATTTTCACACACCTGTTTTGGCCACTTCCTCCCATTCTTCTCTGCAGATCCGTCTGAGCTCAGTCAGGCTGTGTCAGTGAAACAGCAGTTTTAGGTCTTATTATCAGGGATGTTCATCTGGATTTACGTCCAGAGTTTGGCCTGGACGGCCAGTCAAGGACAGCCTCAGTCTGCTCCTGAAGCCTCTCCTGTGTTATCTTGGCTGCCTGCTTCAAGTCATTTTTATGCTGGAGGTTGAGTTCCAGCAAAGAGGACTGAGGTCCAGATCATGCTCTATATTCCACAGTTGCCAAGTCGTCCAGTTCCTGCTGCAGAAACAATCCATCTCCACAGGAGGATGCTGCCCTCACCAAGCTTCACAGTGAGGTCAGTTGAAAGTGATGTAGTGACTGCGTTCCTATACAGATACAATGTTTTGAGTCCAATGGCGATCTTCAGGGTGATTCTCCTGTTCCGTAAGACCGTCAGTTCCCGAAACTACAGACATAAAAAAACTTTTTTTTTACTCTCACATACAGGATGAAAAACTTGCTGGGTCCATTAGGCCCCATTCCTTAAGACTTCAGGAGGGCTTAGAAAGAAAAAATAATGAGCATCTGGCCGACTGTCTGTTGTTTAAGCTTAAAGAGTCTTCAGAGGAAACTTGAGAGTGAAAGAGGTCAGAGGTCAGCAGAACCTCAGTGGGTATGTTCCCCCTTGCCCCCTTGAGCTCAGGCTGTTCTGGATGTTGTTACTCAGCAGCAGTCTGGGTTTGAGTTACAGCTCTGAGCCCTGCAGCTCAGTGTTAGACATGCACTGATTGGTTAAATGACTTCCTGCTCATTGTGCCAATGACAGAAGAAAAGCATATGGCTACAGAGTCTGTGACATGAGGAACTAAGGAATCTTTTTGTTCGTTGATTTATGACGGCGTTAACTTTTTCTGGTTTTGCTGCCGGTGTTCTGTAATTTCTGTGTGCTGCTGCCAGTTCTGACCGGGATTCTTTTGCAAAAGACATTTTTAATCTCAGTGGGATTTTCCTGGGAAATCAAGGTTAAAAACATAAATCAATAAAATGATAAAAACCACAACGTCATTTAGAAAGATCTACTGCTGCTTTTTGATCCGTGCACACAAAAGATTTTAGTAACAAATATTTCTCACAGACTGCTATAAATTTAATGGCAGGTTTTCTGTAGTACCTGGGTCGAATTCCAGCGCCATCTTGTGATGTCATCAGGGTAAGTCAGACGTAAACAACTGAGGCTGAGTATGTGAAGCGGAGGGAGTTGTGAGCGATTTCAGTGAAGATTTGAATGATTTATCTGTGGTTTTGGAGGAAGAAGCGGGACGGAGTGATGAAGAAGAAGGATCTGGTTCCACTGGAGGACTGCAGCTGTTTATTGAGCCATATAGTTCAGGAAGCAACAATGACTCCAACGTTTTTGGGCCAACAGAGAAGGGTGGAGATCTGTAGCCTTCAAACCACTGAATGGTAACAAACAGATGTATGTATGTAATAATTGTTCATCTTTAACTCAAATAACCCAATTACTTTTCTAAAGGTTTTATTGGCTCTAGTGGCCTTTATTTGAAAGTTAATTGACAGGATGACAGGTAATGAGAAGACATGGGGCAAAGGTCTCTAGGCCAGGAATCGAACCTGCGACAGCCACGTCAAGGACTAAGGCCTCCATACGTTGTGCTTAACCCCTGCGCTACCACAGCTCACCATAACCCAGTTACTTTAACCGGTTCAAGTTAACAACATCTGATTATGGCATTCAATCAGCAGCCTGTCAATTCCTCCTATCTCCAAGTCTTGAAATCAATTTTTCTACTTCTGATAACTGTATAATATTACCATGTTATAATTTTTTTTTTACATTAAAGATGGATTATCAGTTAAGGTAATGTAGCATCTAAACCCAATGTGTTTGCAGAAAGAAAGCAAGAATATATTACTCTTTTCAAGCTACTTACAGTTAGACTGATTGCAGTCCTGAGCCTCAGGTCACAGTGTCTCAAATGGGAAAGAATCACAAAGTTCATGAAACTATTTGTAGCATGAAATGGATAAAAAAAAGCGCCTCGAATTAGTCTAAATGTATGTAGGTTTTGCTTTCACATATTTTTCACATGTTTAATGAGAATCTCAAACAAAAGCAAACAATGTTTAACTCCTGAAATCTGCTCAGAGGGTTTAATGAAATGAAATTAGAACTGAGCGGTAGTTCAGACTGTGGTGTTTCTTCTGGAAGAATAAGAGGAAGGAAACAGCCAAATGGATGAGACAGAACAAGTTGAAAAATTTAAATATATTCAATGAATTCACCTGGTTCAGAAAGAAAAAGCAATTCTTGTATGTAAGAAAATTTTTTCCTACATAGAATAACTTGTTTAAATCATTTTGAAAATACGGAATTGCAAATATAAAATGTAGAAAAGAAAAATAGATACATGGTATTATTTGTCATTTTAAAACACTCTGTAAACATCCCTTATTTACATCTCAACGTCTCTGAGTTTACATGTTTCCTTCAATCCTTGTTTTAACCTGTCAATCAAAAACAATGAACAGATGACTCAGATAAGACGACTCTGATAAAAATGCATTAATAAGGAAACTAAAAAGAATCTGAATATGTATGCATCGGGGGAACAAAGAAGAACAGCAAAGCAGACCTCCCCCCATCATAACACAGGTTATTTATTATGGAGCACAGCAACAAAAATAACTCCTCATGGCTTAAACTGGACTTTGCTTCCAGCAGGAAAGCTCTGTCTGTCATGAGCTCCACCCGGCTGGAGCGCACTGGGAAGGAAATCCAGGGCCCCCCCTTCTGCTAAAACAGCCTACAGGACAACAGGAGAGGAAGGAAGAGAGCAGTTTATGAAGCAGAACATTAAACACTCCTGTCACCCCAGCCTTCCTCCAGAGACACATTTAGGACGTCCTGAGGGACAGAAGAACCTTCATTGCTCTACATCACATGTGAGGTTGGTGTTTTGACAGACTGATGGAGCAGCAATTAAAGCCCTCAGAACATTATTGAGAATCATTTTGACGTTTATTTGAATTTTAAAGTTCCTCAGCTGTCAAAGTTACTTAATAACCATTTTCTTCCCCCAAAGATACACAAATGAATGAATCACAAGCAACTTATCCATTCTAATATTGGTAGCTTTATTCTTATTAACACTGGCATAAATGTTCTTTTTATGTATTCATTTCAGCCACTTACATGAGAATCAGCTACTGTCTTTCTTTCACTCTTCAGTGAGGGAGCGCTGACTGACAGACCTGCCCACCAGGTTACGTCTGCACCTGGGGGGTTAACAATACACACTACACTGTTGACAACTTAGTGACTTTGTCAGTATTGTTGGCAACTTTTCAGACAAAAAAAAAAAAAGTACAGACCAAAATCAGAATCAGCAGGTCAAGCTTTTTAAAATATTGGCGTTTGACCAGAAAACTGCAATCGGTGCATCGCTATTGTTTATTAAGTGTTTGTTGCAAACAAGAATCACATAATAACAAGCTTAAGTTATATTTTTTGCACATCACAGAATAAACTAAAACAACGCAGTTTTATGACAACAAATAAAGTCAAGAAGAGGAAAAAATTTTTAAGCCAAATTCTCATGAATTCGCAAGAAAACTAACTTTAGAAAGTTGGTTTTCTAACTTTCTAAAGTTAGAAAACCAATCAAGAAAATATAAGGTGTCCTGGAACAAAGGGCTGATGCTGGGAATTGACATCAGTCATTTAGAGATGACTGTGTATTTGATTTTAATCAATCATACACCCTGATTATGAAGCTTAAGAGTCCTCAGTGTCTGCTTTGATCTAATTTAACTTAAAAAAATAAAAATAAACCAAATGGTTTGTGCAGTGAACTAATTTCAAAATTATAGCTGTCAGATGGGCTGGATGACATTAATTTATGGTGCAATAGTGACATCTAGTGTTGAAAGTGCTCCATTGTGTTTGCAGCGCTATTATGAACCCTGAAACCTAAACCAGTTCTTTGCCTGCTGTACTATTACGTACATTTCTGTATTATAATCATTTTACAAACTTTTCTGCAGCAGACCAAACAGTCCAGTAAAGCAACAAACAAACTGAATGTGAGAAGATTTTACTTTTAAATGAGTTTTTCTCATTGTAATTTGACTGACAAATTTGGGTTCATGATATTTATTGTATAAAATAACAAATATCTAACATATTTCCAAAATAAATTGTAGGAACACCTCTGAAGGTTTCCAGTGCAACAAAGGGGCATCGTTACAAAAGTTCAGCTTTTAGGAAAGTCATATTACAGTTGAAGCTTCACACACACATGCATGGGGAGGAGAGCAGAATAAAAGTTCAACAGGTTTATTGTTACGAAGAAGGAGTGGAAGGAGAGAACTGTGAGGGAGATACAGAGAGGTGGGAGCGCTGGAAAGATGATGGATCCTCACTGAGCAGGAAGAAAACATCACACAGACAGAAACAAGCTACATCCCAGACAAGGACATTTAGAAAGTAAATCTGCACCTGTCTTGTTGTTTGGTATGTTTGGTGAATGAAATGAAGTCATATTGGACTTTTCTAGTCATTCTGGCCACTGAGTATCCATTCAGTACACACTAGAGACACATTCACTTAGTTACACACCAATACACATCGGCCAGCCTTGCCCAGGGGCACATCAACATGTGATACACTGGAATAGAACCCACAACCTCCTGACTGTAAGACAACTAACCTACCGCTGCGCACTGTGACTGCTCTTCACTTTCACTTTAGCTTCTTAATTGATCTCTTACATTGAACTGAGTCTTAATTTAACATGACAGTCAGTTAAATCCTCCTCATCCTCAACAAAAGGATGAGGAGGATTGTGGTTAATAAGAAGAAAAACATGGCCGAGTTTGTGTTTGTGTTGACTGACACATCAGCGAACACAGAGGGGTTTAAGCACCTGTATGGCAGACTGATCCAGGACACAGGCAGAGGCTGAAATCACAGTGGGAGAACTTCACAGCACCTGCTCCACTTTCACTCAAACACTCTTGAAAGCATCCTAAGCACTTTCACACCTGGTGAGAGTTCATTCACAGTTCAGTCTCTGCCCATTCCTTTTGCTGTATGTTAGCATGTGCCTGGATTCTGTTCCAGCTGACTGAGTAAAAGCAGAAGTAAAACGAAGGACTCACTGGAAAAGTTACACATATATGAGTGCTACATTTTTTAACATTTAAGGTTTTGTTGCTTATGTTTTCATGTTCTCTGTCCATGTTCTGTTTTCTTTGATTCAGCAGGCCTGTACTGGGAAGGAAGATTAGTTCCTCATTCAGGTGACTTGAGGTTTAGTGCTGAGTTTTCAGTAACACAAAGCTGCTTACAGTACAAACCCAGCTTTGTTTTACTTGACCTTGCTTTCTGCTTTCCCTGCACAAGATTTTTATTCACAGTGCCTGTTTCTCTTTTTTAATGCACCAATCAGCATTTGGTAGCTTATTTCTGATCTCCAGGATTTTTTATTTTGGTTTCAGAGCTCTAGCATAGGCTTTGACAACAACATTGAGAATACTCTTTTCCCCAGCTTTCCATTAGTATGAGGTGTGTTGATTTTAAACTTCAGTTTTTGCACAGAATATTAACATTTCCATATCCAACATGTTGCATGGCAGAACTTGAAATCATAAAAGGGTAAAACAGAGTCGGACTCCATCTGGGCTTTCCATTCTCTGCTGAAAAGTCCCGCCCTCCCTCTATTATGATATCTCTTTGTTTGGTGATATGTCTGAAAAATATATCATGATATAAGCATTTCATATCAATTAATGTCAATAATTATTAATTTTTTGTTTTAATTATCTGAAATACTTTCAAACTGGTGACGTGACCTTTTGTATTTTCTCAACAATTTCCTCTCAAGCTGTTGTACTGAAACCTGAAACTGCTGCTGTGCAAGTTACTCAACAGGTTGTTGCTCGGCAACCAGTGAGCGAGTTAGTTGATGCTGACCACCTTGCCTGGATGGACATGAGAGGTTGAAAGCCTTTCCTGTGCCTACATGTCCCAGAATGCTTCGTGGTTCTGGATCGGAGTTCAGCAAAATCATCAACATTCTATCAGATGCGTTTTCTAATCTATATTGATAATGATATATTGCAATATATATTGTTATTGACTTATTGCCAACCCTACTTCTAAGTTCAGTTTGATCTAAACATAACTAAGTTTGAGTCTTCTTCCCTCAATAACAACGGCAACACTGAAGAGTATTGTTGTCAGTAAAGAAATGGTTGTGCCTATATGTTTTATTCACGGAAAAAGATTTGACAATTTTTGCGTTTCTGACTGGCTGGTTGCCAGTCGTGGTCAAATTGTCATATGCAGGCAGCAATCATGGACGCAACACCAGATATGGTAGAGTGTATCTGAGGTTTTATTCATGACTTCGCAAAGGAGATGTCTGGTGGATTCTCAGGACCGGGTTCCAGAAAGACAGTAGGAGAGAAATAAGTGATCAGTTTGAGGATGATGAGAAAAATGACCATAATCACTGATTCAGAGAAGGTTGGAGTACCAGGATGAACAGGGAAGAACCCAGAGAGCCATTTCCAGAAGAGCCAACGGCAGAGTAGGAGCAAGAGAGAGAGACCCAGGTGGGTGATCTCCAGATAGATTCTTAGATCACTGGAGTCCTGAATCTGGTTTCTGACTCTGGTGGCAACAAGATTAGAGTCATCACCACTGAACCTGGTGAGATTAAGGCCTGAGAACCACTCATGTAAGCAAAACGATCCGGCATCTGTTGTAGGAAGTCGCTGACTCTTCAGGAGTGAGAACAATAATAAGGGTAAGAAAAACAGTCATTTGCTAAATTAAATAATGAACACACTTTGTGATAGCAATGGTTCTGCTCATCCTATCAGTCTCCTTTTCTTCTATGTGAATTCCTCATTTTAGATCAAATTTTTCTAATGCAAAAGTGACGTTGATTTTCCCACGTCTTGCTCAAATCAAGTAAAATCTAAAAAAAACAAATTCTTTCTTCATTTTTCTTTACGTTGAGTCTTGAGGTGAATATAAATGTGTCTGGGTTGTTTTGGTTTTGACAGTCTAGTTTTTGGCATTTTGATCACTTGTTTATTTAGTTACCAGCTGTTTTAGCTGATGCCCTCCACCCCATACATGAACTTAAGACTTTCTTGCGAACCAAAAACCTCAAATGTAGAGACGGATATTTTTGACTATGACATCCGTGCCAAACATGAACCATAAGTGTGAGGCGTCTTCATTTGCTTTCAAAGTGGTTTGTTAAATCAGGCTCCCTCACAGAGCTGTGTGCCTGCAGGGAGGGAAGCATTTAGCACCTTGTGTTCTCTGACACTCGACGCCGATTAGCAGAAGCTCTCTAAATCTAATTGTAAAGAAGAAAGTGGCAAGCAAAAGAATTAGTTTCAACTCACTCCTTTAGTCACCGACAATGTTTTTGTTTGTTTCAATAAATTCTATGTGACATTTTCTTGACTCTATGGCTTAAAACACGTGTCAAATTCAAGGCCCAGGGGCCAAATTTGGCTCGCCTTAGCTTTTTATGTGGCCCTTTAGACTCCAAGTGACGTCAATAAAATCCCCCAGTTTTTCACAAATCCACAAAAGTCATGCAAAATTCAAATTTTTTTTTTCTGATTTGACTGCAGATTTTTCTCAAAATTGGCTGAAAACATTGAGTTTAGATGACTACTTCCTCAGCCTTACTTGATGTCAAGTTGTAGTCCGTGATCGATATGGCGATTAATAAAAAGTCGCATTTAATGTCATATCAGTACAAATATTGTGAAAATTCCTTACAAATATTTCTAAATTAGCACCACAAAATCTGTGATTTTGATAACAAAAGACCACAAAAGCAAACACAAAATGAATTTGACGCCCCTGGCTTGAAGGTTATGTGTAACAAATCAATGTCACTTAAGTGTTGTGGTGTAGTCCAAGTAAAATAATTCACATATGCAACTTTCACCCAAACCCCCCCTAGTAACTCACTAAAATCGCCTATAAAATATCTATACTTAAATATTTGTGCCCATGGTACTTTCCTTATTTCAAGAAACATCTGCTGGTGGTTTCAGAGGCGCTTCAGAGAGAGTCAACATGATTATTAATCATGTTGACTTTTGTCCCAACACTTTCTAAACTGGTGCTGACTTACACAAAACAAAGGGATTATTGTTGATTGGCCACCCAGATGGTGGATTCCTGCAGCCTGTGTACCAACTCAAAGTTTTATCCCAGCTGTCTGCGTGTGTGATGGTGGAGTAAATAAAGGGATAATAAATTCGTTTGACTTCAGCAAAACAGCAAAGCAAAACCCGGCCCTGAAAATGTGTCTGGAGCGGTTCCTCAGCGCCAGGAAGGGTTTGTCTTTCACTTACTGTGTTTCCATTGACCATAAAATTGCGCAAATTTGAATGACGAAAATAAATCAGCTTAATGGAAACAAGCCAGTTTTGAAAAAAACAAACAAAAAAAACAAACAAAAAAAATAAAACTGAAATTGTTTGATAAAACTTTGTTGTGCTTGAATGAGGTGGTTTTTCAGCTGAATCAAAATTTGTTTATTTCACAAAACTGCAATGGAAACACTTTTTCCTTCGCATCACGAGTCACATGATCAACGCCTGGATGTTACTACTGGAGGAAATGACAAAGAAGACAACAGGAAGTCATAGGAAGATGATGGCGAGGCATGATTTTTTTAATGACTTACATCATGAACAAGTTTATTTATATGCGATTTTAACTGCGTTTCTTAATTAACGGAAACACTGCAATTGCAAAATTGTGTTTTATCTGACATTAACGGGAATATTGACAAAGTTTTGTGCACATTTGTAGTGGAAATGCAACTAATGTCCCAAAGAGACGAGCAGACGACCGAGTGCAGCACAAACTCATCTGATGACCGATACTTTACACTTCTGCCAATTTCTTTCTCTTGGACTTTCTCGCACAGCCCCGGCAGAGAAGCATGGAGGCAAGAGGTTCAGCGCTGACCAAACTCTGTCACACTCTGCTGATTTTCAGCTGGGCAGCAACACACCAAGACTTTCTAAACTTCTAAAGTAGACTTTTATTTACAGATTTCCACTGCTTTTGCTTTGCCACATTTAAATGTTTCAGAGTGTGAAGCTACTTTTAAAACTGGATGGGAATAAGCAGAATAAATACAAAAAACTGTTTTGAAAAATGATTTAATTAATTAATGGAAAAAAGCTTTCCAACTCAACACGGCCTTCTGGGAAAATATAATCTGACATCAACACATCATCATGAAGTTTAGAAGAAGTATGGCAGTACGGCCTTTTTACTTAGTGTTACATGTTTTGTTCCAATACTTTGCTCTGTATTTATTTGGGATGTACTTTGGTTTGTTGTGCTGCTTGTTTGTTGAGGTTGGAATTGGTTCCGATGACACTAGATGTATTTTTGTTACAAATGTCAGAAAAATGCATCTTCGATATTGTGGTTTTTCCACTGAAAAAGAAATGCAACTACTATCACAATAAGTCAATATGTTTTGTCACGTGACAAAAACATGGCACGCCGTCATCCTCCGACTACTTCCTGTCCTCTTCTTCTTTGTGGTTTGCTCCAGTGGCAACATCTGGTTGCTGATCATGTGACTTGGGTGAATCGAAAAAAGCGTTTCCATTACGGTTCTGCAAGACGAGCAAATTTCGATACAGTTGAAATACCACCTCACCCTAGCTTTACCAATACTTTAGCAAAGAAAATTGACGTCTAAATTGACGTGTTTCCATTAAATTCACTTTTCAAAATGTCAAGTTACTTAATTGTTAGTGGAGCGCAGCTGCTGTTCAGTATAATCACTGACTAATATTCTTTCTTCAGTGACAAAAACAGCATGAAGCCTTGTAGCCCAAACATCCCGCTTTCAGAGAATCTCTCATGGATATCTGTTTATCTGTTAGCAGTGCTTGACACTGGAAGCTTTTTTCTTTTTAAATTGATGAAGGTCCTTGTAAAAACTCTGCTGCTTCAGTGGAGTCGTGCTCACTCAGTGGGTGGTCATCACTGTGTCTCAGCAGGAATGTCCGTTTCCTTTTTATATTCCAGTGAGACTGGCTCTTATGAGACTGTAAAGATCACTAAAGAATCACCTGCAGCTCAGGTCCGGTGTCAAGTCTATCCCAAACCATTTCCTGTGTTGTAAGAGCTTGGCTTTCGGCTACTGCTCATCTGTTGCCAGCTGTGTTTTCAGTGATCTATTGCTGCCATTAGTTGAACAATATGTGTTTTAGAAGAAATACATCAATACGTTGCAGGGCAGCAGCTCTCCAGGACTACCTGGGTTTGATGAATCTGAACTGGACTTCTTTGTCAAAATGGACAAAATCATTTTGTCCTAAAATCTTTGTCGCCCTGAAAGCTGAAGGTGCATAAGGATATTTAATATTTCAGCATCACATTGAGTTCAGGCATAAACTCAAATATACTAAAAATATGGCTTCAGGAGAAAAAAGCATTTTTTTTTACTGACTGAACCAGAGTTCAGACAACAAAAAACTCTGTGACCCTAAATACAATCTGGATTTGGGGAATTTACTGATAGATTCCTGATTAGAAAAACTGAAAGCTAAAACTGAATCCAACAAAGTAATAATTCAAAACTGTGAATATTTATAGAAACCAGTAATTGTACCTATATTGTTTTTCCCCCTACCAATAATTCTGTTTAGTAAAATGTGCAGAATAAATATCACATTTATGGATTTTTTTTGCACCTATTAGTTAAACTCAGTATCACTGTTACAGAGACTAGCATCAGTTTGACCTTTGAACCAGGGGAAACATTTTGTGACCTCTGCTCTCCACCGTCTCTCCTCCACCCCTGAATTTTCATCTATTCATACGTCCAACAGATGATTGGTGTATAAAATGTTACAGGAATTTCTTATGTTGTACTATACTGCATTTTCTGAGTTGGTATGAATTTGATCAAATCCTTTTGTACTCACACACTGCAGATAAGCGCCGTAGCCTTCTGCTTTCCATTTTCAGATTGAGTAATAATGATTATGAAAGGGCTCAGATTGCTTTTATGTTATGTACATATAAAGGCCGAATGTAGAAAAATCAGACCTTCCATTCACAGCATTTGAAAGCTCTTCAGTTCATGGAGAAATAAATCAGGACTCGTCTGATGAGGAAATCAACACAATCCATTTGTTCCCTCAATACTGACAGAACTTAATGATCCTCAGGCGTCTTAACAAGGTCACTGCTCTCTGTACTTCGTACCTCCGTCTCCACATGTAATCTGTCTGCTGAATGTTCAGCCATGTTTTTATGTAATGGTTTGTTTGGTGGCTGGTCTCATTTTCTATTAATACCAACAAAACGTCAAGCTTGGTTTGATCAAAGTACATTAGAATTATAAATGGTAAGTGGGCTGAACTTTTATTATGCTTTTCCAATCATTTTCACCACTTATAGGACATCTGCAGTCTCTCGCATGTCTTTGCATCTCTTTTCTTAGAATCTGTGTTTAGGGAGCAGGACAACATGCTCTACTTTCAATGTTTTTTCCACAGGTGAAAAGATTAGAGGGATAGTTCAAGATTTTGGAGGTGACTTTCAGTTAAAGGGGCAGTATTTGTGTAAAGTTAGCTTTTTTGAGCTTTACATCATGTTATAATGTTATTCCCTCACCAAAACATGCATGGGGTGTTGCCTTGATTCTTTCATGCATGTTTGAGAAATCTGTTAATCTCCCATGGCAACCATTCAGCTGTGCAAAACGCCTAGGTGGACCTAGCTCCGCCTTCAGGACGCAGCTCCTTCTCAGAGCAGCCCTCCCTCCCCCACAACTCCTCCACTCAGCTCCTTCAGACTAGCCAGCAGCAATTAGCAAACAACTGGTGGAATTGCGCATCTGCTTGAGTTCATATGAGCTACTTCTCAGTGAAACCCTTAAAGAGACAGAGGCCCAGTTTCAAGGCATTAAATCACAAACTCACATTTCTTTTTCTTAATTTTTGTTGTCAAAAATGCCAAATTTTGTTGATCATAATTGACTTGCAAAAGCAATAAAATAGGTAATACATCGTAGGGGGTGAATACTTTTTATAGGCGCTGTGCTGTCGCCAAAAGGCAAGGAGTATTAATTTTAAAGTGTGGTTTCTCGTCAGATGAGCTGCTCCTGGGAAGCTGCTGAGAGTTTGCTCTTGTCTTATACTAAATAAATGTAAATCAAATTAACTCTTGTCAGGAGTTAATGCAGTGGCTGAACTTCATTAGCATCAGAATGAGGAAGTAAAGGCAATTAGGTACCCAGCGTCTTTCTTAATATTGGATACCTAATAAATGAAAGACAATAGAAGGTGAAAAAGGCGTGAAATTAAGACTAAGAAAGTCCTCAGAGTCAAGTATCTGAAACTGAAAATCTGAACCCTCTGCTTCTGTTTTATCTTTTATATGACGGGTTTATTTAAGAGTATCCCGACCTGGTTGTCCCGACTCCCCAGTGTTGCTCTGAGGCTTTTAAGATTAAGGATTAACTAAGATTGAGCCCCAAGCTCCTATTTTATTAAAATCAACGGACAAGGTGATGTGTGACTGATTTAGCAAGAAGGAAAGAAAGAAAGAAATAACTCATTTATTTGTGTTCACAAAAAGAGTGATGCCTCCCAGGCCGTGTTCTGTAATCACTGTGAGATGATCCAGTCCAGGTTTCACTCTGTGCTCATAATGTCAGGTAATCAATCCTCTGTCTCATTTTCACAATCAGAAAATGTTTTATTAATGTCACATTTGGGTTTTTGAGTTTATTGTTGACCAGCTAAGTAATTCATATTTGCACATGGTCATGATCATATGTTTGTCCACAGTGTCACAAACTGTGAAATAGCCCTTTAGCAGGCAGGAAACAGATGCCAACTTCATCCTCATTAGCCGCTAACAGTTAGCCAGTCGTGGTTCGTTCAAATATTCTCGTCTGCCACTATTTGGTGGAATTTTGTTTTTACCCAAGTTCCACAAAATGTGGCCACATGATTTCAGTGGTGAAGGCTTCATTAATCGATCGAAAAACTTAATCAGATTAATCACATGCTAGTGCTGTGATTAATCATGATTAATCGTTAGCCAGTTGTAGTTCATTCAAATATTTCAACATTTTGTTTCTACTCAAATTCCACAAAATGTTTCAAGACAAATTATTTCAAAGTGGTGAAGGCTCAATCAGTCGACTGGAAAAAAAAAAAAAAAAAAAAAAAAAAATCATATTAATCACACTCCGGTCCTGTGATTAATCTTGATTAATCATAACTAACTTTGTAAGCCTGAAATGTAAATATGCACGTTTTTGTTTTGTCTTAAACCAAGCATCTGGAAATTCTCAGTTCTCCAGTTTTTCATATTCAGGAAAGCTTAAAAAAAGTCGCAGTATTTCAAATGCAGTTTGTCAAAGAGGAGTAACCCAGAAAACCACCAGAAGTCTCACTGAAACGTACAGAAATCATTTGAACTAAATAAGATCAAACTCGACTAAACAGGTTGAGCAACAAAGTGTCCAGTGACAGGAAGCATCACTGTTGTCCAGGCCTTTTGTTTGTTTCTTTATAATTATGTGGAAAAAAGAAATCAAAAGCACTGTGTGATTTTCATTGGTCAATTTTCAGGAAACGTTTATTTATTACTACTTTTGTCAGTTTCAAGTTTATTCAGTGACTCCTGGGAACTTTTTTTTGTCATGATCAGTAAACTACCAACTACATATTTTGTTGACCAAACTGTGGCCAAACCAAACCTAACGTTGTACAGTAAATGGAATATTAAACCACTCCACCTTCTTTACATTTTACATAGCAGGTTCAGTATTCATCCCACAAACTCCCTGCTGTATATTTTCATTTTGCACATACTTTCCTTTTTTTTAAAAAAAACAAAAACATTAATCTTATAACTGTTTTCAATGTAATGTATGGCCTTATTGTCTAACCTGAGGATGCTTTGGAACGGTTTTGATCCGTCGACCTAATTTCTGTCACCACACACATATCATGTAGCTCCGCAATATTCCCAGTCGCTGCTGGATTTTTTTAAATTTTTCTGGTGATACGGACTAGAGCACAAACATGAGGAATTCCTTCGCTGTGAAAATGTGGCCTGGTTCAACACATACTATCAGGGCTGTGTGACTGCAGGGCCCCATGTGCTAATAGGCTTCACCAGCCGGCTACATTCCACAGCTGTGTGGCTCAAGGTCCAGAGGCACACACACACACACACACACACACACACACACACACACACACACACACACACACACACACACAAAGGCATACACACACTTTCATTTCTACTCAGCTGGGAACACCTTCAAATAATAAGTCGGGGGGATTCAGAGGGTCTGAATCTCGACTACCATCAAAGTATTTCAACCATACGAGGAGAATGACCAGAGTTCAGCTGGGATTCACCGCACTTTCATCTGAGATTTACTCAATAAAACTTTATTTTAAATGGACGTAAAAATGATTTTTCCCTCCACATAGATTTGATCCTCAACTCCAGGATAAGATGTCTGATGGCTCCCAGTCGCTGTCAGCAGTCAGTCAGTCAGTCAGTCAGTCAGTCAGAATGGATGGATTTATTCTGTCATACAGTAATGTGTGTTTTCAGGATTATGGCTCAACCACAGCTGTGGGGCTGATCCACATAATAATCCTTAACAAATATTCACACTTCCCTGCAGATGAATTATAGAGACTTTCATAAGAATCCATGGATATTTTATGTGTTCTCCAGCCACATAGTGGCCATTTTATAGCACAATCAAGTCATTATGTTATCTTCAGTTGTAAAAATGTTGTAAATATATAAAATATGACTTAAAAGAAATTTGACGTGATAATTTGGTAAAGACCTCTGTCTCTTTAAAAACTCCTGCTCTTACTGAAACTCTGTCTGTGACGCCCCCACTGAGTTCCTTCAGACTAGCCAGCAGCAATTAGTAAACATCTGGTGGAACTGCGCATCAGCTGAGCTCATTATAGGAGCTACTTCTCAGTGCAACGCTGGTAAAAACGTTGTTAAAGGGTTAAGAGAGGAGCCATGTTGAAATGACTTCTGAACTTTGTCTCTAATTGTTTTGCTCTTTTGGATTACTGAGAGGGAAAAAATGAATTATTTCCAGTAAAATATGACTAATAGGGTAAATTATGCAAAGAAACAGCACACTTCCAAACACCCGTTGTAGTGACTGCATGTGTTTCTCACAGGATTATTTCACATTTTCTTTTAATTCAGCAGATGATATTTCCACACATCTCCCAGCAGACAGAGAAAATCCCCTCTAACAGAAGCCTGCAGGTCGTGAAGGCCAGCATCAGTCCACCCCGCTGAGCATCTCCATGACAAAACACTAAAAACCCTGCCAGTTCTCATGTGCTGCTTCCTCCCTCAGCCTGACCTTTGACCTCCCCACCAGAAGAAAGAAAAGGTGATTCTGCTGCCACGTCGATGAATAATGTATCGGCCCTTTATTGCAGCTCTGCAGTGACTGTAACCAGCCGCCTGCCGCCCTGAACCCACACCTACCGGACAGGGCTGAGAGGTCAGGGTCTCACTTCTCAGACAGAAGACTAAACAACAGTAAAGGATGTGAGATTCACAGATTGGACAGTCCCTGAACGCTTTGGAGCCTCACTATTCTCAGAAACAGCCTTAGAAAGAGCAGCGGGGAGTCTGGTTTTCATTTACTTTTTATTTCAGTCAAGTTTTAGTTTTTCCTTCCTACAACAGGCGGCTTGTTAGGAAATACATTTTATCCAGACATGTCAGTTAGGATAGGAATAAAAAGTATCAACACCTATAGAGAAACTGGGTGTGTCTGGAAGAACTGAACTTGACGTTTTGGATAAAGTGGCGCCTCTAACGGGAAATCATGTCATAAAAAAGGCATACAGAGTCATCTTCTTCAATGAAGATATAGATGTAAAACGTGTCAGATCAATAAATAAATGCAAAATAAACACATAAATAAATACAACCTAAAATGTTCACTGGCCTGGTTTGGCCGCCTCTATGCACGTCTTCTGAGGTCGTTTCCGTTTCCATGTTCATTCGACTCAAAGACAAAACCGCATCACTTCAACATGGTGGCAGCATCATGGTGGAGTCGAGTTTCTTCAGGAGTTTGTTTTTCAAGATGGCTGAGACTGTGAAGTGTTCATCAGCTTTGACCTAAAAACATCCGAAAGATGAAGATGAAGATGGCTTTTTGCAGCTTCATTGAATCCAAGAATACACTCAACTCAGACATGTGAGCAGGAAGTTAGATTTGGACAACATAGAGAAGGTGTTGTATGTAGATCCAGTGTGATATTCATACCAAAAAAAAAAAAAAAAAAGAAAGAAACCTGTTATGCTTTTAACCAAGTTTATAGGTTTAATGATGTGCATAGTTATACAGCCAGGTAGGTTATTGTTAATGTCTTACTTTACATTTCTCCCCCTAACAGGAATAATCTTTATTTTCTAGTTAAAAAACCCAAAACAAAACATCTGAGTTCAAAGTAGAATTTTTTTTTCTGAAAATCTATAAAATTGATAGATTATTCTCAGAAAAATTCTAGAAAAACATGAAAACCATCTAAAAATTTCTGAGATTTTCCTAGAAAATGTAGATTTTTGGAGGAAATGTAGATTTTTGGAGAGAATGTACTCATTTTTTCCCTAACTACTATGACCCTGTGAGACCCATCAGTTAGATTATGATTGTTTCCTTTTCAATAGATGAAACCTAAAAAAAACAAAAAAAACAAAACCTAAAACAACCGAAGTCAGTCTGAGCATCACACAGCTGCATGTTGACTCCTCGCCTCATACTGACGGCTCTCGGTCTCAGGGAACACACGACCTCCGCCTATCGGAGGCTCGCGCTTCCTCGGTAATCTCCCCGCGCCTGCGCGCGTTGGCTGCCTCGCGCGTCAGTCTCGCTGAGTGGGCGGAGCCGCGCGGACAGGGTGGAAGGAGGAGTGGCGCCCGAGAGGCGGCGCGAACGCCTGTCAGTTGTGTTCTCGTCCTCGTCAAAAGTCGGCTGTTTGTTGCTGTGACTGAAAATCAGACGGACCCGCGGCGACGCACGAGCGAGTCGGTCCATCCGCCACGCCACTACGAGAGCCTGGTTCCCTCGTGCACTCTGATACCAGAGGACGTGTTCCGGGCACGGAGCGGCTCGGTTTCGGGTAGCCCTGGTAACCTGGTGGACAACGTTGGATCGGAAGATTTCCTCCGCTGCCACAGCTGCTGGTTTCCAGGAGGCTTTACGCACGTCTGGATGCCTTGACCGCTTCCAGGGAGCCGGGAGCCAGGAGCAGGCTGGGACGGTGAGGACTTGTTGCGCGTCTCCAGGGGAGCGCACCGGTCGGTCCCCCTTCCTGAACCTGAACCTGCCTGTGATGCTCGGGGCTGTAGATGCGCCACGGAGCGCGCTAACACAACCAGCCTAAAGTCAGCGTGGACGTCTCCTCTGAAACTATGAAATCCTGCTTATAAAGAGTCAAACTGAGTTGAGCAATGTGCGTCAGGCTGACAGAGCCGCTCCTCTTTTAAATGGCATCCCCGAACAAGGGCACCAAACTTTCTCCGATCCCGTAAAATTGCTTCACTTTCTCCCCCGAACCCGCTTGTTCTGAACTGAGCCCCCCCCCCCAGTCACCCAGCCCTCTGACCGCCGACATGTCGGAACGTGACGGATGTGGAGACGGGCTGTGCGGCGACGGGGCGCCGGACTTCATCCCGCCCAGAGTGTCCCGCGGCCGGCGGAGCGGTGTCGTCCTCCCCGGAGGAGGAGGAGGAGGAGGCGGCGGCCAGGACTCGGACACCATCCTGCTGGAGTCCGTGAAGGCAGCACCGCGCCGCAGCAGCATCATTAAGGTACTCAGCATGTTTAGTCTTTTATTGTTTTGTGATATGATTTTGAAAGCCTCTAAAATTTTAAAGTGAAATATTTCAACAAGTGACTACAGGGAAGTTGGTGATGCCCCCCGCGCCCCCTCCGGCCCCCATGACACTTTTTTGACTCCTGACGCGCCTCCTTGCGGGAGATGCGCATCTTGTTGCACATTTCCGATAAAATGAGCTTTTTTGGGCGAGTCAGAGGTGATATCATCTCCCATCATCGCCTTGACTTTCTCTTCTGTTTGGAATGTCAAAGCAGTCAGATCAGATTCTTAGAGAATTGCTGAGCATAGAGAGAAGCAGACATGGCAACATGCATCAAATCTCCTCCTGGCGGTTCACTTTAACTCTACTAACGATCCTTATTTAAGGTTTGGACTCATCCTGGAAGTCTGTCAGTTCCTTAAGTTCTGATCGGAGCCCATGTCAAATGGTAGCTGGCTTTTGGTTTCCATGGAGATAACCCCTGAGCTGCTCTCTGATTTTCTGACATCACGGTTGGCCCCAGGCTCACCTGTGCTCAGGTTGCAGATCACTGGGGATCATGTTTGGGGGTTCTTTACCTTTCATGTCTAACATTTCCGCTCCATAGGACTCTGTCTCTCTCCGCCTCAGGTGATGTGGCTCATGTGTCACCGAGGCGCTGGAATGCAACATGTACGCATGTAATCGATATGTGCCGCTTCTCATCTGAGCTGAATCAGAACCGCCGGGTTGCTCCTCTCAGGTCTGAGTGGAAGGTCAAAATGTGACGTATTTGTGTGGCTGTTTACCTGACCTCTTTCATCCAGGTGGAAGAAAACTGGAACAGGCTTTCTGAAAAAAAAAAAAAAAAAAAAAACAGAAAAAAAAAGTGTGGCTTGGACTTTAATAAACCCAGTCAACACTTTGGAACTACCTTTCACCAACATTACACCTGCAAGTGTTCAGAGGAATGTCTCTATTATGCACTGATCCACTTTTTTCACTTCCGATACCGGTATCTGTTTGTTTAGTATCGTCCGATACCGATCCGATACAGAAAAACAGCTGAACTAGCTAAAAATGTTTCTGTTTTTTATTTTATTTTATTTTATTTTTTAACACAGGCATAAATAAACTGAATTACAAATTTATTTGATAACTCTGCACCAGTACAGTGCACTGAAATACACCAACAGCTTCACAAGCTTGGTCAAACATGGAAAACCAACTTTAATTTGTTCAGTCAGTGCAGTTAGAGCAGCCAATGTAAAATAAAAAATAAAGAAACTGAAGCTGATAAAACAGTAAGGTGTCTATCTTGGTTAAACATTTAAGAAATCAATAAACTCCAACAAATCTTCTTTCAAATGGTTCAAAAAATGTAATCAGGAATTCCAAATATAATGTAAAATAAATAATAAAGTATGATGTTGTGTAGAGCACAAAGCATAGAACTAGGCTGAACAGGTCTGCCTTTATACCCAATCTAGATTCTTTTTTTCAGTATCAGGACCGATACGGATATTGGTATCGGATCGGTGCGTCTCTAATCTCTACCAACTTTGAAAATTTAGAGGCTGTTTTGGTTTAAGTCGGATTGAAGAGACGTTGTCTTTAAGCAATAGTCGTCAAGTCTGGCTACAGATTGTCATTTGGATTTGATTCAATACTTTGACTAGGCCATTCTAACAAGTACTTCTTTTGATCTCAACCATCCCATTATAACTCTGGCAGTTTAGGAAGGCTTTTTATGATGAGGTGGGAGGGAAAACGTGTAGTATGTATAATATCTCATCACCGATAACATCAAAATTACTTTTTATTCTTTTATTTAACATTTATTTTACCAGGATAAATAACTAGTTCAGACTAAAAACCTCTTTATAGGGGAAGTTCATATTGGTGTATTTTTATTTTAATGTTATATTTAAGGGCATCACACCATACTTTTCAGATTTTATGTGTTAAAGAAGGAAGGAAATGACATGTATTATTTGGCTTTGTGTTGGTCTATCTGGTTCGATCTTGATAAAATATACTGGCTGTCATCAGTGTTTGTAATGTGACTAAAAGTTAAAAGTAATCAGTTTACACATTGTTTATTCCATCATTGTTCTGCCTTCTCACATGAGCTGCTATCTTCTAATGTGTGACATGATGGACATGTGGATAATGGATTCTAATAATATATTTTTCAGTAAGCCCAGGTTCTCATTCTCATTAAAATTCGCCAGACGAGGTTTTTGATGCGTCAAGCCTGGAGTCAGATTGACGCGGTGGCGGAGGTTTACGACCTTCCGGCCTGTTTCCCTCCTCATGCCGTCAGGTCATCCTCCATGTTTCACTTTCTGATAGGTAAACTGACAGAGAAAGGAGGCTCGCATCCACGCGGTGTTCTCGGGGGCCGACAGTCGGCCCCATCTGCAGGAGCCAGCTGATCTTTGGCTGATCAGGATGAAGTAGATGGGAGGAGGGCCAGAGGAGGAGGGATGGCCTCCACAGGCAGGATGATATGCATCACAGCAGAAGCTCTGAGACTCAATGGAAACATGTTGGTGTGTCATTAATTATCAAGGAGTGACGAGTTAGTTCAAGTTACAGCTAAAGATGCATCGATCTGATATTAATATCTGCATCAGCGCTGATGTTGAAATAATACTACATGGGGTTTCGGTGACAATAAACCTGATCCATAAGGGCACATCTATTCAGTCTAGTTCTGTGCTTTGTGCTCTGAGTGACATCATGCCTTATTATTTATTTTACATTATATTTAGAATTCCTTATTGGACTTTCTGAACGATTTGAAAGAAGGTTTGTTGCATTTTTTAAAATAGTCAACTTATTGTTTTATCAGTGTCTTTATTATTTATTTTACATTGACTGTTCTAATTGCACCGACTAAACAAATTAAAGTTGTTTCTACATGTTTGATCAAGATTGTGGAGCTGCTGGTGTATTTAAAAATCTAAAATTGTCTCTGGTTCAAGGCTGAAAATCGGAGATTGTTGAGATATTGCTGAGCACTTATTTTTAATGAGCTTCACATTAATGGCTTACTCTAATATAATCTGTCATAAAAAAATTTGACATTCACTTCAACTTATGAACCTTGGCACTGTGCTTGGAGTCAAGGTTCTAAAAATGTCTCATTTATTAGAAACCATCATATTTCCTGGTGACTTCTTCAGCTCAGATAATGTATTAAATTAAATAAGCATCTTATTTTTAACTAACTTCAAGTCTCAGATCTTGCAACACATCTTAGGGTCACACCTTAGCACTCAGTTTTAATGACACTCCTTCAACATGCTGATACATGATCTATACTAATTAATTGCATGTGAACAGTCATTTACGTAATATGCCTTTAATCTATAAATACTCTAGACCTCCTCTAAAAAACCTTATAACTGCCTGTTTTAATATTTTAAACTCTAAATACACCCGAACATGCATTAATACAAACAGTTAGCATAGGCTAACATGCTGCAGTTGTCCTTATTTCTGCTTTTGGTCTTACAGTCAATCAATGCCAAAGAAAATAAATGACTTTCTTGGATTGGCTGCTTTGCAAACACCAGCCAGTAGCATCTAAGTTAGCATTGCACCTAAGCATTTCAGCCTCTTTCCAATAATTTTGAGGTGCGCTCTGAAAATTCTTCTGCAAAAAATTTGGAGTTACAAACTACATGAACAACAATCTCCAGAATCTTTATCAAATGAAACAGAAAGCGTGGAAAAAGTCAAGGCACTCGTCATCAAAAGCATGTATGACCTAGAAAATTATTATCAGGACATCCACTATGAGTTAGCACATGACTTGCATATTGGAGACAGACCTCTCAAGCACAAAATCTAGTAGCCGAATGCAAACACCCCGAACCTCAAACTGAATTTATGGCAAATCACATCGTCATGTCAGCATATGTTTTTATATATATATATAAATTACAAGTTTCCTACTGTAGCTTTAAACAAAGGAAAGTGGCTCTTTTTCATCTTTTTTTTCCCCTATTTTGCTTGTTCTTCAAGAATTGAAAGTGATTCTAGACAGCCACTTTATTAGGTACACTTTGCTCATACTTAATGCTTAATGGGTTGGACTCCTTTAACATTCAGAGCTGCTTTATTTGTCTAAGGGCTAAATTTGAGATGACAGCATCACACATTTGATGCATGATGCAAATCTCTTGTTCCAACTCATCTCTGAATGCTCTGCTGGATGGAGGTCTGGTGACAGCGGACACCACCGGCCTACAGTGAACTCATTGTCCTGCACGCTAATTAGGGTCGGCACAAGAAATTGGGCTCTTTGTTAGCATTGTCTTTTTTTTCTTAGCTGGATGGTGAAAATTCTGACTTCATGTTTGTGTTGCTGAATGCATCGTTGATATTCAACACCAAGCTTACATCACAAAGACAACTTTATACATATTAATATGTTGCTCATTGAAGTAAAAGTTCTCAATGACACATTCTCACAGTTTTAAAGCCAAGCAGCAGTGAGATCAGGGTGCAAAAACGACCTGCTAATTTTAGGTCTCAAGTTTTAGATAAAAAGACAATCACTTCTGTGACAAATCTGAACTCATCAAAAAAAACAAAAAACAAAAACAAAAGACTGTTTACAGCTTTTGTATTGAACTTAGCTACAAAGTAGGGCATCTCTGTATTAGAAGGTTTTACTTTTCATTTCTGGAACGGTCTGCCCACCAGGGGTCCAATTAGTTACTGGTACCCTGAGCCAGATCTGCTTTGCAAGCTTGAAGTAACTGTAAACGTTTAATGTTTTATATCAAAGCATCATAAATGTACAAAAAAAAGAAGAAAAAAAGAAAAAAAAGATTCCTACCACAAAGCGACACAAATGAACCACGGAGAGATTTGGAAGAACCAGACCAGAGATGCAGAAAGGGCTTGTGAATCTCTGACCAGATGGCGGTGATGTGAGGTGGGGCTCTGGGGGTCGTTTGTTAATTGCCATTGGCAGTGGTGTGATTGGTCTGTTATTGATGCCTCAGAGGCTGGGTGTGGGGAGGCTGCTGGTTTTTGAAGCAGGATTTATGATGCTTGAGTTTATCTGACGATTAACCTATTTTTACCCTTCCAGCTTGACGCCTGTTGGCCTGAACAGTTCATTCACTTCCTGACTGGGAGTCTAACAGTACATCACATGTCAGATTTATTTGTAAAAGGACCAAGCTTTACATTTTTCTCTGTAATGGACATGTAGATAAGATTTCTTAAATATATTATAAGCAAACTTATAATACCCAATAGCACCCCTGAGTTGGGTGCCTAACAGACCGGCACCCAACTCAGAGATTTAAAAGCACTCAGTGGCAATCCTATGTTTTCTGTAATGACAGCTTGTGGAAAAATAAGCTACTTAAAGAAGTATATTCAAGGCATATAGTGGCATTTTATAGCACAATCAAGTAACTATGTTACCTTCAGTTATAAAAAATGCTTTTTATATCAAATATGACTTAAAAGAAATTTGACTTCCTAATTTAATGCCTTGAAATTGGGCCTCTCTCTTTAAAAAGTCCTGCTCTTTCTGAACCTCCACCTTCAGGAAGTCATCATAGCATCTCTCCTCTATTAACCTTTTAACAAAGTTTTTACTGTTTTTCTGTGTTGCCAACAAACACATTCAACATATTCCTGTCAAGAAAACGATCATTTCTTATGTGTTTCTAACAGTAGGGCATCTGTGGTGCCGGATAAAACATGATGGCAGTTCCTCCCCACCTAACAAGGCGTGTCTCTCAAGGCCATTTCATGTTGGAACAACACACTTTAAACTTACTTTCGTGCTTTGAAAAAGAGTGAAAATGTCCATTACAATTGTTTAGTGTCACATTTTTTATATTAAATTTGACTTCTAAAATGTGGTCAAATGTGATACTTAAGTTTTAAAACAGAAAAGTTAATACAGACAGAGATCAGAGTAGTTTCTTGTTAAGCCAGAACCAACATTTCTTTTATTCTGAACATTATATATTAATCCTTCAAGTAAGAAACTACAAACTCCACTTTAGCCATTGAAGCGTTTAAGTATTTTCTTTCTCCTTCTTGGACCGAATCATTTTATTTTTTCTGGATCACAACGTTAAAAAGCAGAGTTCACCCATTTATTGCCGACCTCTTTAGACCCGATTAAACACAGACAGACCTGCACAGGTTCTGAGCTGATCGGGTTAAAACAAAGTCAGGGTGAGGCCGCCTGCGGCACGGCTCACGTTACCACAACAATCCCACATGCAGGCGATTAAATCACTTCTTCTGTAGCCTCAGAGCTGATGCATGGATGCAGTGATAGTATCTGCAGAGCTGCAGGTGATCTGGTCTCAGCCAGTTATTTTACAACTTTTTAATGCAGCTTAATGTACTAACATTAACTAGGGAAGCACCGATCCACTTTTTTCACTTCTGATTCCGATATCTGAAGGTTATCATCAGCCAATTACAATCAGAAGCAGAAAAGCGGTGCTGAATTGACTTAAAATTTTTCTTTTTTTTTTTTTTTTTTTTTTAAAAAGCAAACATAAATGTACTTAATTAAAAATGTATTTATCCTTAGTCTTAGTGGAAGGTCAATATGTGATGTATTTGGGTCACTTTTACCTTTCATCCAGCTTGAAGAAAACTGATACATGCTTTCTGAATGATTCACCAAGACAAACGTGTGGCTTGCACTTTAATAAACTGACTCAATACTTTGTGGAACTACTTTTCTCTGAAATTACACCTGCAAGTGTTTAGAGGAATGACTCTACTTTGCACTGATCCAATTTTTTCCCCTACTGATACCAATGCCAATATCTGAGATTTAGTATCGACCAATTCTTATCTGATACAGAAAAACAGAGATGAATTGACTTAAAATGTTTTTGTTTTTTTTCAAACACGTACATAAATATACTTGGTCAAACATGGAAAAAACAACTTTGATTAGTTCAGTCAGTGCAGTTAGTGGCACAACAACCAATGTAGAATAAATCTTGGTCAAACTATATAATAAAAGATTCTTATAAAAGAATTTTAAATTCCAGAATTTTTAAATTAGAATTTCTAAATATAATGTAAGATAAATAATAAATAAAGACGTCACTCAAAACGCAAAGCATAGAATTAGACTGAATAGATCTGCCCTTATGGATTGGGTGCATTATCACCAACGGATCTGAAAACATTTTTCAATATCATGACCGATTCAGATATTGGTATCGGATAGATTTAATTTTAAATGGCATCATTTTGTATCAAACATATGAACATACCCGCCTGTGAGAGCTTTGAGCTTTTAAAAACACGTCGGAGGCGTCGTGGCATTGAAACGACTGGAAACCAGCTAAATTCTCAGTCATGCCAGGGAAGCAATTGTTCATTTTTCTTCTCATGATTCAACGGGGAAAAGATTTGTGTCCAATACGCCCTGAAAAGGCTCCAGCAGACAGTGACCTCTTGGCCCGTGATGCCAGAAATAACTTCCTCTCTCCGTCTAGTTTAACAAGTAGGAAATAATTGTACGTCCAGAGCGCTGCAGAGTGCACCAGGCCAAAAAGGAGTGGAAAAATCTGGTGTCCATTCATATGACAAAATATGTAGACTACACGTCGGAAATGCCGTGACGATGCTTGAAAACTAAGTGATGATCTGAGCTTTAACCCCCAAAATACACAGGAACATCTTTGTCACATTCAGAATTGTTTTCACTCCTTAATGTTTTATCAGTGGGATTTGAACATCTACCAGATGCTGCTTTATCACAGTTAAAGAGTCACTTACAGGATATTAATCTCTGTCAAGTTGACTTCATTAGGCTGTTATATTCATTTCCCCCCAGCATCCCATTCGCATTTAGTTTACAGCATTACAGTAAGGCGAATAAACACACTGTGGTAGACCAGGGAGAGCCGTGTGGGATTACTAGTGAATGAAAACACACACACACGCACACACACTTGCGCTCAGGCTTTCCAGGATAAGGCTCAGGGGAAGGTTTAGCCAGACATCTTCCTGACAGGCTGATGTGTCGACTGAGCGCTGATGGATGCCGTCTCTGTCTAGAGCCACCGACTGACTGTCAGAGTTCAGCTTCTCTCTGGGCTTCCTCAGCCTCATCCAGGTTTATGGACTCCTTCCTGGGTGTGATGCTGGATGATAGAGGTCTCTGTTATCAATGCGATTGTGTTGGAAAACAGTTTTCCTATTCTGTACTCTGCCGGTTTTTGAGATTCACTAAAAAGCCAGACTGCAACCAGAATCTTCTGTTTTTTAGCTTAGCAGGCTCCGAATGATGAATCTCA
This sequence comes from Alfaro cultratus, assembly GCA_903066825.1. NCBI lineage: Eukaryota > Metazoa > Chordata > Actinopteri > Cyprinodontiformes > Poeciliidae > Alfaro > Alfaro cultratus. The sequence goes on along the minus strand of CAEFZX010011921.1, from coordinate 68,007 downwards.
AAATATATAGAGATTTAAAAAATAATTTTCCTTAGATAAGTTAAAGGGCAGTATTATGTGTTAAGGTTCTGTAATGTGGAAGCTTAGAATCTGCAGCCCTGAGGAGGAGCTTCATCCACGAAGGCGGAGCTTGGGCCACCACAGCGTTTTGCACAGATGAAAGGTTGCCATGGAGATTAAAGGATTTCCTAAACATTCATTAAAGAATCACAGCAACACTCCAGGTATGTTTTTGATGAGGGAATAACATCATAACATGATGAAAGACTTAAACTTTCCGGTAACACTTTATGTGACGGGTTGTGAATAAGACTGTCATAACACAGTCATAAACATGACATAACACCTGTAATAAACATGAGTAAGTCTTCATGAATATTTATGACTGTTGTCATAAAGTGTCATTCGGTAAATCATGACACTTTTAATACAAAGTTGACATTATTCAAAATGTCTTTGTTATGACAACTTGTCATTAACGAAGAAATCATGATCTGACATAAATTTGTTATAAAAGTATTACTGATTAAACTTTAAAAATTATATAGCTTTATGTTATTAAAGCTATATAACATAAAGCTACATGTTATATATATAAAGGCATATAGTGTCTTAAAACTAGTCCACCTTCTCCTGTGAACATGATGCTGTGCACCAGCTAACTTCCTTTTTAACTTTGTCACTAGCTAAGGGCGTGTTCACACTTGTCTTTTGGTTTCCTGATTTGGACTCAAGTAGATATTAAGCCTGACAACATAGAGTTGAAGTCCTAGTCCATACTTTAATCTTAAGATTTTATATATTGTTAAAGTCTGTTTCAGAGGCTTTTAGTAAGAGTAACTTACTCTTCAACATATTTTAGTTTGTCATGTCACCACTGTATACTTCATTGCGTACTACTTCAACTACCTCAACATATTTTAGTAAATTAAAATATGTTGAGGTATTCACAGGTATTCCGCATTCACAGTCGGGGGAGTGAATGCCGCAAAGTCACAGGCTTCATGCTCTGCTGGGTCCTTTTAGATAGAAACTTTTTAAATGAATTTGAATAATGAACTGAGCTTAATGCTCTGCTTGATAACTGGAATCAGTTGGAATGTATGTAGGATTGAATTGAAATGACTTTTTGTAAATCGCCTTGAGACACTATTTGTTGTGAAATGGCACTAAACAAACACTGAAATGAATTTTAAAAGGTATTTTGTGAAAAGTACTGAGTAACTGATCAGGACAACTAACTTAATATTTTAAAAGGATGTGATGTAGAAATATAAAATTATGTACAATTTCAGGTGGACTAAAGGGGCAGTTTTCTGTATTTTTCCTGGGACATTGTGCCATTTTACAGCACAATAAAATAACTATGTTACTTTCAGTTATAAAATTATGGATATATCAACATGACTTAAATGATATTTGACTTCATAGTTGAATGACATGAAATTGGGCCTCTGTCTCTTTAAAAAATTCCTTCTCTAAATGAAGCTCTGCCTTCAGGAAGACATCACAACATGGCTCCTCTGTTTATTACTTTAACATTTTTACCAGCGCTGGACTGAGAAGTAGCTCCTACAGGTATTTGCTAATTGCTGCTGGCTAGTCTCAAGGAGCTCAGTGGGGCAGGGATGGAAGTTTTTGATGAGTGAATAACATTATAACATAACAAAACTGCGTTAAGCCAGAAAATGTTAGCTAACCCATGTTATCGTCCACAACTTCTACTTAATGTCATCAGTGGCAACCAGCCAGGATTTCTTAGTTTAAGAATTTGATTCATGTATAGCTGGGCTGTGCTTTTTGCTGGCTCTACTATTAGTTATGATGAAGAAGAACCGCGGTGGGAGAGTTGTTCACATGTTGGAGCAGCTGACGAAGCTCTCCTAAGCCTTAACTAGTGCCTGCAGTCAGAACCAGATCCCTGCAGAGTTTCTGATGTCACTGGGCTGAACACAGAGCAAGGATGTCAGGACTTCATTATCATCATCACAATCCTAAGAAACAACAATGTTTTGATTAACAATATATATTTTTTTAGGATCGTTACGTTTATTTTCAGGATTGCATCCCCCCCAGATACTGATGTTGTATCCATAATGTCTTGACTCTGTCAGAAGAGTTAATTAGATGTTTGAATCAAAGTGGCTGAAAAACAAACGAATCATTTATAGACGGTGGCCTGTTGTCAGCTACAAGATTCCTTTAAAAGTAATTATGAGCTAGGAAACTGAGATAAAAAAATGCAAAGTGCGCAACGTGCCACTGATCCGGTTCTGGAAGTCGTGGAAAAGTCCTGGACTTTCATATGAAGGCTACAGGCAGAAGCTTGTTTATGTCTGAAACGAGTTTATTTTTGTGGTCCTCAGAGAAGTGTGTGGATTCCTCGCCCTGCTTTCTTCCCCATCTCGACTCTGACTTTCCAACCCCAGGTTCATTCCTTCATCCAACCTCACTTTTAGTTTCCTCCGCTCTGTTCCCTCCTGCATTGTCCTCTCTTTGTTCCCGCTCTCCGTCCGCGGCGTGCTGGGCCGCTCGGCGGTTCGTTTGCTCCTGGGAAAGCGGGTCAAGTGGGATGACAATGCGTCTCCTGTGACGGCGTGTCTTTGTTTCTGAGGGCCCTCTGTCCAGCAGTGACACTCTGCTCCTGGTGCCGCGTGTCCCCTGGAACAGAACCCGGTACGGCTGCCGGTCATGAGTTTGTGTGATCGGCAGACACAGAGGCGATGAAAGCACGCATGTGTTGTCATCGTCAACGTTTTGTCGGGAAGATCTCGTCTCTGTCCTTTGCTGAAAACGGAGAAGTGATGAAAACGACACCTTCCTCGATGTTTTACACTAAATAATAAGTGATAATTGAGTATTTTTGGGTCTTTGTTTGTAACATTTGGTGTCTGATCTTTTTAAGAACTTGGTGTGAAAATGCAAACGAGGTACTAAAAGAGCTCATTTGTGAAATCGCATATTAGCAGCTTTTCTGGGTGATAAATGATCTGTCTGTTATATTTTATAGGTTGGTGCTCTGCATGTGTGGTACAGGCATGTAGGAAGTAAGTCTGGGATTATTAGTGTCTCCAAAATGATCCGCTTTGGTTCAAGTTGCCACAGCAGCTATTTAAACATTGACCAGGCTTCTTCAATGTTTTCCTCTTGACTCTCTGCCACCAGCATCTACTCTGCATAACTCGTTTCTACTCCGTTGTAAGGGTTAGTTAGTTTCAAGTCTCTGTGAGTGAAATAAAATCCATAGCATTTTAAACTTGTTCATCCATGTCTTATTCTTCAACACCTTCCCATTTTCTTTTTTGTTTTTCATTATTAAAATGTACGGAAGGCGATTAGAGCCACTGAAAAATAAAAGAATTCTGACTTTAATCTTCTTAGATCAAAAGTCAGATTTCTTTTTTATTTAATTCAATTTATTTTTTGTTTTTTCTGTGGCCCTAATTATCTTCTGCAAAAATGAACCTTTAAAAGCCTATAATAAATTGGACCTTTAAGCTAATAACGAACAGGTTTAAGTTGTGTATTGTTTGAGTTGGGAAATGTTTTTCTGTTTCATATGAAGGCAGAGAAGCAACGCCTGATCATTTTTATTTTATCTTAATTTTAACAACCATTCCACCTTTTAGCTCAGTTTTGTTTACAGGTGAAATTTGGTTGAAACTCAGTGAAAATCTTCTAGTCTTTTTTTGTGTTCTGTACCGAATCCTCATCAGATCCTGAGCAGTGTCCAGATCTGATGAATATTTAATGAGTAACTATACCTAGTAGTGATTATCAATCAGTTTGTGTTACAAAAAGCATTAAAATGTAAAGGCTATTTTTATTTTTTGATCAAAACCACAAAAGCGCCAAGTGAAAAAACAGTTTTTTTGATGCAGTTGGAGGGTAAAAGCTGCAGTGCGTTGAAACGATGTTTTACTGTTTTCAGCTCTGGAAGGCTTGTATGTCTTGGAGGATGCTGATGAGAGCAGAGTGAGTCACTGCAGTTCATGTGTGAGCACTCATGTCTGTTATTGGAGTTACTGTGAACAATGTGGGATTTAAAGTGACCTTTACTCAGCGCAGCCAAGGTCTGCAGCACACACAGAGGCTTTTACGTTTGAATAACTGATTCAAATACGAACTAGCTGAACATTCGGTTGACTGTTGGCAAGGACAACGGAGAGCTGTTCAATTCTGCAAAACCTTTCTAACCAACCCGTCTTGAATCCACGCGCGGAAACCCGTCTGTCAGCCGTCCCGCCTGACGCCTGCTGTCCGTCCTGACGCCGGCTGTCCGTCCTCTTCCAAACTTTTCTATTGGAGAGAAAAAAAAACAGGAAGCAGATGAAATGCCAGGAAGAGAGAAGAACCATCTCAGGGCGCGAGGAGATGCAGACAGATAAAACGAAACGCAGTCTGGCCGTTTGTTGAAAGCAAATTGCCAAATGCTGGACGTGAAAAGTAAATTGCTAAAAACAATGTGTGGAGTTGGGGGAAAAAAAACAACAAAAAACATTCATCTAGGCGGAGGCAGTTTGCAGTGTGTGTGGGCTCAGCGGTGCGTGGCGTTAGCTCCGGGTGTAGTCATCGGGGAAAACTCCAGAGACTGCATGTCAGCTCGCTTTGCTGTGTTGGGTTTCAGCCTGGAGGGTATCACAGACACTTAGGAAGAGCACACTACCAACACAACGCAGGCAGCGGGGCAGCGCAGGCCGACCGACCGCGTCTGGTTGGATTCCACACTGCTCTGCAAAGACGCCAAATCCAAAGTTGTGACGCCTCTACTGACCTCTCACGCTGCAGAAAGCAAGAAGCAGCTGCTTAGTGCAGGAGACTGGACAATGGTCAGATCTACCAATCAGTGTATCTACCAGTAGCTGTGTTTCTGTTATAGATGTGTGCAAAACTTTGTCAATATTCCACTAATGTTGAAAAGATACTATTGTGCTATTGCTGCATTTCCTTTAAATAAGAACTGCAATTAAAGTAACGTGTGAATAAGTTTGTTCACAGTAAATGATAAAAAAAAAATGTCTAAGTACTTCCTGTCGTCCCCTTTATGGTTTGAATCTGTGGCAATGTCCGATTGTTGACCAGGTGATGCAAAATTAAAAAAGAATTTCCATTGCAGTTTTGTGAAATAAAACAATTTGGATACGGCCAAAAAATCTCCATCTCCTCCCAGCGCCAAAACCAGTTTTTTTTTTTTTTAAAATCGGCACGTTTCCATTAGGTGAATTTATTTTTGAAATGTCAAATTGCACAATTATATTATACAGTCAGTGGAAACGCAGCTGCTGCAAAATAACCTGATGAGTTTCTGGAAACTAGAGCTGTGGTGTCCAAACCTCCTGCCTTCGTCAAGATGATACAAAAATTCACTTTTATTTATTTATTTATTTTTTTACATCATTTGTTTTTCACCTGCTCAGAAATAAACTAAACACAACATCTGAATGATACAAACCAAGAAGTGAGGTGCTTTTTGTTTTTTGAAAAGGGATCTGTAAATCATTGTAGATGATGTAAGGAAGATCCTTTTCCATTTTCTTGGCCTAGAATTTTTTATTTTTTTGTCTTCCTTAGCAACCAGAACTGGATTTGGGTTAGTCTTTCTAAAATGCTCGCTGGATTTAGCCCCTTTAAACACAAGACGCCAGGGACTGGAATGCAAATTTGGTGTGATGCAGAAATGAAAGTGGTGCACGATGCCATCTATCAACATGCCAGGAGTTACCCAGGAAGAATTAAGTTTGCAGCAGCAAAAGATAAATGTGTTGAAAGAACTGCTTTATGTTGGCTGGTAGGGAAATCAGCTCACTGTGTTTGAGTTGTGAACAGAGCAGGAATCATTCATGTCATCTTTGTGATTTGACTGTCAAACGGCTTCCTGTGAGTCCTGATGAGAGCTGATGAGCTCATCTATCTGATTCTATACACTTCAACTTTCTACAGTTTCAACAATAAAACCATAATACACAGTAAATTCTGCAGAGTTAAATCAACACTATGCCGAGTCTATTTGGTCCCTTTCAGAATTGGCTCTTATAGAGTTATTTCAACAATAGTTTGAGTAGTTATAACTNTTTTTCAAGTGTTAAAACTACTCAGTTTCTTGTTGAAATAACTCTGAAAAGAGTTAAATTGACACCAATTCTGATAAGGACCAAATAGACTCGGCATAGTGTTGATTTAATTCTGCAGAATTTACTGTGTAGTTCCCTCAGTAGCAATTAAAAATGTAATTTTACAACCAATGTAGCTGTTCATAGTCTCAGCTGTGATAGTCATATTCACAATCTGACCTGCTCGGTTCAACACAGAATCTACTGTTGGAAAATTTTTACGAGTTCAACCTGTACTATTTTTTTTAAAAATAAGCAAATATATTCTGGTTCTGCTGGAGGTTTCTTCCTGTTGAAGGAGAGTTTTTCCTCTCCACTGTCGCTGCATGCATGAGGGATTGCTGCAAAGTCACCAAAACAATTCAAGGGACTTTTCAGTTGCTACATGACTTGGTGCAATTATGCTAGGTTCCTAAGATACATTTCTTTTTCTTATTTGATCTGATCTGGACTGATAACTACATCTTTTCTGGTTTTTCCTAGTTAACTTTGAATCTGTCTGTACGAACATTTGAGTTGAATTATTATTTTAAAGTTTGTTTAGATATTTGTTGTGGATTGATACTGTATTAATAAACTGAAGTGAATTGAATTCAGGATTGTTGCTTTGAAATGCTCGGAGGAAATAGTTTCAGTTTCTTTTGCTGTCTTTACATTTCTATGGTTATATTAAATGTAAACTGACAGCTCTTTACTACTAAAAGTACATGCAAGTAAACAGAGTTAAACAGACAGTAATTCACTCATACCACAACAGGAAAAAGTTAGCTTACTTTGCATTAGCTGTAAGCTAACCACAGTCACAGATGCCTCATTTGTTGTGGGATTTCCTCATCACGTTGACGCCTGTTGATGTGATGTTGTGCAACAAGATTGCATCTTTTGAAAAGTGTTGAGAGATCCACAGTTTCCTCTCTGGCCTGACAAAACGTCCGATTCCCTCTGGCTGCTGTGTTTGTCAGGGATCCTGCATCTGTTGGACAATGAAAAGCTTAGTGCAGTAATTACAATCAGACTTATCACGGTTTCCAATGGGAATATTAAGGTGGACTGCTTCTGGTGTCTGGCTCAAGCAGACATGTTCAAGTGTCCTGTTGTCCCATCAATGAGTGATGGCAGGTGGATGGATCAGGGCTTTGCCTGCAGTAATGATGCCATTGATCTAGTCAGGATTGAGAAAGAGTCGAGCCAAAAGGTGACGCTCTTCATTTACCGTCCCATCGAGGCTCCAGCCCTCAGCTCTGATGATGAGGTACAGAACCCGACCGCGAGAACAAGACCCACAGCACAGCTGGCTAAAATTAGCTTCCTCCATAGGGTAGCCAAGGACTTCCCTTGACATGAGGCGAGGCTTTCAGCTTTACTTAAGCTGAAACAAGTCAGTCGAGGTAGTTTGCGTATCTGATGCCTTCCTTTGAAGGTTAGGACAGAATGCAGTGGATACTATCTGCCTCCATATGGAGTCTCCCAGCTGGACCTGTCTGCTTTGCAACCTGATGTTGAAGAGGAGGAAAACAGTGGATGGATCATAACCAAATTAGGCTTTAACTGATTAAATTTTAAAAGGGCAATAGCCATAATAATTCTTTTATGGTAAAGCCCTTCTGCACAAAAATACGTCTCAAGTAGGCCTGTTGCAATAACCAATAAATCAATTAACTGTATGATAAATTAAAACAAGCTCAATTTGCATAATTTATTGATTTTCTGTTTTTCTTTCTACCAAAACTAGATGTCAAAAGTCTTCAGTTTGGTGTTCTGGTCTCAACCAGCCCTTTGTCTGAAGGACTTTTTTTTTTTTTTTTAACAAAGTCTTTATAATTCATTTTATTTATTTTTTCTGTTGTTTCGTTTATTTATTTTAGATATTTTAAAATGTCTTCCAGTTCCAAAGTTAAATGTCCTTTAGAATTTAAAGTTTATTGATCTTTCAGAACGTGTTCTTGCATTATTATTCTATTAGCAATGTACTTCTTGAAAATGGCCTCAAAACAACAATATTATCATTTATCGCGATAACTTCTGAGACAATTTATCGTCCAGCAAAGTTTGTTATTGTGACAGGCCTAGTCTCATGTTGGAAACGGGATTAGGACCAGATATTGATTCTTAAATGGGAGTTTTCTTACTTTTAGTGGCAACTGCTTATTGCTCTGAGGTTTAACTAATGAAGCTTTTTTTTTGTTTGGTCAAAAACACAAGTTGAAAAAAAGGTGCAACCCAACATCCATGGTAACAATGCCATTATTTTCACAAAGGGTCCCCATAAAGTCTGATGCATCGGCCTAAATGAAGAATGTCTGCCAGTAAAAGGTCATTTTTATTGACTGTTTTCTCGGTCCAGCAGAGCAGGAGCTGCTCTAATGATGCCATCATTATGCATGGTCACAAGCATGTAGTTTTTCAGCGAGAGCTGAACTGATTGCAGACCCTCTCACTCCCACTGCCTCGCTTGAAGGGCAGGAGCGTTAGCTGAGTCCATTCTCACAGTTCGATCATAAGGCCACTCCTACTCTCATCATCGTGTTTTCAGCATTATCAACACTGTGTTTTCACTCCAGCTGGCATGTTGCGTTACAAAGACAGTGGGTGTGCCCCGACTTACCAGAAAGTTAAGTCTTGTTGAGAGTTGGCAGGACATGCATATTAACTGTTGTCCTAGTCTGTTAGAACAAGCTGATTTCAGGTGTGTGTGTGTGTGTAGGATGTATTTCATCTCTCTTACAAAGAAGGAATTTTCTGTGACTGTGGGACCAGTGGAGATTCCTGGCACCACACACTCTCACTTGCTGCTATGGCAACCCATATGCAGGACAAAACTCACCCTAATCCCAAATCACCTCCTCCTTCTCATTCCGCTTTCCCAAACTCTGTGTGTGTGTGTGTACATTTATTACTCATATTGCGGAGACATAAATCTAAAGCACATACTACTTTTTTGGTTTCAGGTTTGAAACTTTAAAACTGCTAAAAAAAAAACCCAAGTAAAAGTTGGCTGAGGTAATGGAAGTAGAACTGCATAGAAATAAATGTTAAAAACAGCTTTAGTTGAGGGAGGGGACGGATGCTGATTCGTTAATATTTCTATATTTGCTGAGTCTTTTAACAACTTATTGCAACTTGTCCTGTGGACAAATTTGTTCATAAGTGATTTTAATTCTGTTTTTTCTCAGTGGAGACACAACAGTTGGTAAATTGTGTTTTCTTGACATTTGCAGAACATGGACAAAGTTTTCCACACATTTATAATGTCTTTGATTTGGGGTAACAGTCACACTTTAACTATAATGCTTATTTCAGAATAATCTGCCAAATATGGTAATACATAGAGTCATTATCATTCATTTGCATGTAAAGTGTTTTAAGGGACCCTCGATGCAGAATCACGGCATCTCTATAATATTAAGGGAACCTGGATAGTCCTTCCAGGATCTTGGTCAAGTCTTCTTTCCCTCATGTTTGCACAGTGCAGCAGGTGCACCACTCTAGGAAGATGTGCAAAACTGTAAGTATCGTTATGGAAACGCATTACAAGGTATGCATCGACGGATCAGAAGATTTCCATCCATATATTTTTATGTAAGCCTAATTTTTCTAGGGGTTTGTGGGAGGCTGGTGTCAGACTCTGCTGGATGCTGGACGATTGTCTATAACTTACGTGGTCTTAATCCTGCATGAAGGGCCCCTGAGCGAAAAAGGTAGTCGGTGGTCGCTAATTGGATTACTTGAGTAATCATCTTTGTGGCTGTTCTTTAGGGGTAAACTAACTTTACATCCGTTCAGCATCTTCTCTTCTGTTTGCTCTCGCTTCCTTTGGATGGACAACAGCCTGCAGTCGTTTGTTGTGCCTCTCAACAAGTCTGACAAGTACCCTGAGGAACTCCAGTCTGTTCTTCTTTGGCAAATCTCTCATTCAGATTGGACAGCCTTCTGACATGGACATTTGTCTTCACTTCAAGGCACAGAATTTAAATGAGATTCAAGTCTGGGTTTTGTACAGGCAAGTCGCTAATAATGACTTTGGTTCTTCTCGCCTCGTTCTCCAAACATAAGAAATGTCTCTATGACTTAAGAGTGTTAGTTTCTTCTCATCCAACCAAACGACATTCTTCCAGTATTCAGAATCTCTCTCCAGGCTGTCCGGAGGCTTGTTCAGTCTGGCTTTTGATTTTAGCTTGAATCTCTCTCAATTGACAGAGCAGATCTTTCCTGATGCTCTTATCCATGTGTAAGTTGTCAGAATAGAGCTATGTGGACTTAAAATGTTATCATGATATTCTGTGGTATTATTATGATATAGACAAAACTGTTCATTACTTCTTTTTTTTAGGTAACTGTATGGCTGTGACTTTGTGGCACATCAATAGCAAACATAAATACTGGTCTCGAAAAACATTCCCATTTGTAACACTGTTCTTTAGGACAAGAACTGAGACTAGTTTCACTAAACGGCACACAGTAACTCATATTTTTAAATTTATTGGTATTTATTGATACTCTCGTTAACAAACGGTGGAGAAAGTGGTAAAAATAAAAATAACAATCCTGACAATACGGACAGTTAAAAAAAAAGTCATCATTAATTGAAATTTATTGTGACAGCAGTAAATCAAAATTCCTATGATAAGAAAATTATCACAATAAATATTAAAACGATACAGTAAATTCCCACTCCTATGTGAGATAACATTGATTTTTAGTTGATTTTTTACCAGCTTTGAGCATCACAAAAGTAAATCACGGTTCCCAGTGGTTTGGTTCTGCAGCTCCCTGATTTGCTGATTTGACCAGGCAGAGGCACAAGTGTCCTTTTTATACACAGTCAAAAAAAAAGTAATTTGTAGAAAACAATTTTTTTTCCCCCCTTGTTGTCTCCAATCTTATGAACAGACTGTTCATTCTGGATCCTGAACATTATCTTTCTCAGACAGAGTCCACTCCGGTCTGTTGGACGTCGCAGTCTGTTTCCTGTGAGAGGCTGATGCATCTCCCCCCTCAGGATATTTAAAGATGCTTTTGATTTATTGCATAATGTTGCGTCGTTGGTTTCAGGCTATTGGAGATGAATTTCTTCTATGAATGTGCAGATAGAGTTATAGATGGTGAAGCTCCCGACATTCGTCCACGCAGTCACATATTTAGAAGAGACACAATAACGCCACTGACATTTTCATGTTCAGTTTTTGACCTTGAGAATATTTCAAGACTCAAAGGACGCAGCTGAAAGGGCAATCTATTTAAACCGTGTTAGTGTGTTCAGACAATAATTATCAGAATGAATGGCTGTCAGCAGGTGTGTTCTTAGTTAAAAATACAAGGCCTACCTTGTATTTGTATGTCTGTGGACGAAGAGACGTGTGTTAAATTGTTAAAGCAAACAAAACTCAAAAGCTGTAAATATTTTACCAGGTTTTTGGAAGAAACTCCCTTACATCACTTCCCCCCCTCCTCATTTTACCGCCATCATTAGCATTTTTTGTCTCAGCCATGAGCCTTGCTGCAGAGCGACATATGAGGTCATGCAGAAGAACAGAAATAAGAGTGATAATGTCATGAAGGGTGGCAGGTTTAGAGTGAGCGCTGAACGAGTGAAGAGGACGGCCAGGTGCATTCCGACTCATAAATCGTTCTTCATCATCATGTGGGAGTAGTGAGACGAGATGCTGCCTGGAGGAATCACTGCTTGCTGCTTTCATGTATTCCAAGAAAAAATAACGTTCTGTTGACGCTGAAAACCTGTTAAAACCATGAGTAAAAACACTTTTAATTAGCCTTTTTATTACACCAACTGATTTGATTCACTGGGTTTTTTGTCTCTCCTGCTCATGCATCATGTTTATGACATCTTTGAGTGCTGATAGGTTTTGACAAGAGGGTAATGTTGATGTTTTACATAGAGAACTGAGCCTGTGAGACTTTTTGGAAAATCTTCACCGATTGCAGCATTCTGGCCGATCACCAGTCTTTTCAAACGACTGACCTGCCGATTTCAATTTTGGCCGATACTGATTTTTTTTATTTATTTTTGTCTGAAATGTTGCTCAATACAGGAAGAAAGTTGCCGAGTTGGTAACAGTGGGGTGACTATTGTCTAAATTTCTAAATTCAAAGAAACATCTTTTTTCTAGTTTGTTTTTTCAATATTTGAATTTGTATATTTGTTTTTATTAATTACCTGATTTGAACATTTTTTGTGTGAAATAAGTGAGTTGATGTTAAAAATAATGAATTTTATACCAGCTAAATGATTGATTTATTCTTGTCCTTGCAGTAAATTGTTTGTATTTCTCAGATCATTTATCACATTTTTCGATATTCACATTCAGTTTTGCTGTTGTGTTTTACTCTCATGTTATCATCCGTTTTCATCTGCTTTGTTTGGTTCCTTTAGCTGCTTAACAGGCTGATAAGCAAGTTGTGATCTATTGCTGTGATTTTCTTCTTTTTAGTGGCAGCGACATCCCAGGACAAGAATTTACCATTTCTGTTCAAGTGTGTGTTGCGTGATTCTTAACTTCTACATAAAACCTCAGCAGAACTCCTTATGAAGCAAATAGAACCTCCACATGTTCTTCAGCTGTGTACATAACCAGATAAGAGCCGCTGCAGTAGCTGGGACGGGCCCTGGACCACACACTGCACGACCCAGAATGCCTCTGTGGTGGAGGGTCATGTGATCACATTCAGAGCTTCAGGGCAAAGCGAATGCAGAATTTTTCATCCACTGGGCTGATGAAATATTAGGACGTCTCATGAACCAGACTGCAGGAAGTAGCTCATTCCTCTGAGTATTTCTCTGCTTCCATCCAAACAGAAGATTTTTAAGAAAAAGACAAACAAAAAAACAAAACAAACAAACATAAAAATGTAGAAATGTACCTTTCTACAGAATGTTCCTCCTTTATTGGTGTTAAAGTTAAATGGTAAAAATATTTACTTGGCTTTAAAGTATGTTGCAACTTGTTTTGATTATTTGGGATTTTATGAATTTGAACAGTTTATGACCAGCTGTTTAATTTTGACCAGTCGTGGCGTTGAAACGCTGCTACCACAAGGTGGCGGTAATGCACTAAGTTTCTTGCTTATTTTTAAGCCATTATGAGGCACGTTGGCGAAACCTTCAACTGCTGCTGCCAAGTTACTCAACAAGTTGTTGCTAGGTAACCAGTTAATTAGCGAGTGATTTAGCTGCCTTGTTTAGCTAGCAATGAGAGGTTGAACAGCGAAAGCCTTTCCTCTGCCTACATTTCCCAGAATCCTGCGTTGTTCTGGATCAGAGTTCAGCGAATATTGTATGTATTGAGTATTCTATCAGATATATTTTCTGTTGGTATTGATCACGTGTTTATTGTGATACATATTGGTTTATTGTCCAGCCGTAGGGTTAGGAATTGAACCTAAAGCATCAGACAGTCGACCAGCAACAAAGACCAGTAGGTGAGTGGTTCTTATTCAGAGAGATGAATAAAAACCACTTTCTGAAGTAGCCCTGGGAATTTATTGTCATTTCTCGTGAAAATGTCTAAGAATTTTGATTTATGCTTGTCATCATAAAGTTCAGTTATTGACTGGTCAACAAAACTGACAGTAGGATGAGAAATGTTATTTGTGTTGTTTCCTCCAGCTTTTGTTCCACAAGATCATCGATAAGTGTCAGTAAATGTGAAAATATGACTAAATGCAGTGACTGTGCAGTTTAGTAATATAATCCACAGGTTTTTTTTTTAAGTAAGCAGCAACCTGAAGAAACTCATTTTGAATGGGAAAGTTTTTCAAGAGCAATATTCGTTTGTGGTGTAATAATCATGTAGTCACAGCCGTACATTAATAAATATTAATTTTTGGTATTATTTTTATTGCTATCAAAATAGTGCTGAAAAATATCGCAAAAAACCAACAACAAAACAATGTTAGTCCATATCTTTCTGAACCAAACTTTCTGAACTTAAAAATGTCCTTCCTTCTGACCACTTCCTCCTCTTCCTCCTCTTCTTCCTCTCCAGTAAACACAGACTGCATCCTGGAACTCATAACTTTCCTTCATTACCCATCAGCCAATGCTGGATGCAGGGTGGGTGATTTCTAAGCCCCGCCCCATCGCCATGGGAACTCATGTGGACGAGTAAACATGATGTTGAAACGTGTAAATGGCTGTCGGATGTTGAGCTGAGGGTAGGAAGAGGAAGCAGGGAGATCACTCTACATCCAAACATCCCTCATTACATAACTCAGGACTCTGAGGCTTTTTTTTTTTTTTTAGTTTTTGCTCCAACAAATCATTAATTCCCTGTCAACATCTTCAGATCAACAAACAAAGCATCCTGGGTCGTGTGTGTGAACAGCATCATTTCAGAGCTGCACACACACCCAGTGTGAGTTCCTCCTGGGGTCATGGAGCTCCAGACGTGCCGGCTGGACTCCACTCAGCTCTCATGCTCCATGCTGTCCTTCTCATTCACACGGCTCGGCTCCGCTCTGCTGGACCCCGTCTACCAGCGTCATATCTTTCTGTTCTGCATTCGTTTCCTGTACGTCACCCGTGACCTACGACCTTCAATTTGCCCACCCTATGTTTCCTTGGATACCGAGACGGATAATCTTGGATACTCCTTAGATTCTGGCTGTATTCATAAGCAGATGCATAGAAATACATGAGGATGTTTTGGTCGGGGTCAGCAGGCAGTTTCCATTTTGCTGTTTGCACAGAAAACAGTGGAAATAATTAAAATCAAGAAAGAAAAACTTGAGGATTGCCGGATTTGAAGGTTTGTGGAGACGAGGGGGTAGGTTTTATTACGATGGCAACCGAGCAATAACAGAGATACAAACAGAGTCTAAAACACGAAGAACGATCATGGAGGTTTTCTTCAGTCTCTGCTGTTGAGCTTTAATTCAAAAACATGAAGGGAGAAAAATGCCTCATGTACTTCGCTGCAGAGCAGGAATCCAGTCAGGAGTCTGTTTTTCTGAGGTTTAGCGTATCGGGCCATACAAGTATGTCATCTTCATCGGGTCTGACATCAGTTCTCTACAATATCAGATGTATTCCGCCTCATGCACTGCAAAAACACAAAATCTTACCAAGTATTTCTGGTCTAATTTCGACTGTAAGTAGACTTGAAATAAGACAAAACTAACTCACATATAACTGTTCATCAAGAATTAGGAGATTTCTTTTAAGTCAATAATTCCTTAATATTGATGGAAAAGTTCTAGTTCTATTGGTGGATTATTTCACTTATAATAAGTGAAATAATCTGCCAGTGGGACTAGTAGTTTTTCATCAATATTAAGAAGTTATATACTTATATATATCTCCATAAGCTCCTACAGCCTGCTGAAAAGTTACTTGTTTGTCGGTTTTGTCCGATTTCAACTGTAGTAAAATATTTGCACTGGAGACTAAACCAAAAACATTTGGTAATATTTATCATTTTTGCTGTGCTTCAGTAGTTTCTCACATTTTGCGCTGGAGAAAGACGGATCCATCTCTACTGGAAAGTCCCAGGAATGGGCATCCAAGTTCACCTCCAGGTCACACTGTCCAGTGGTCAGAGCTACAGCTGGAACTCTCCAGAACATCATACTAAAAACTTTAGATAGTTTGACCAAAATCTATAGCAGCATATTTCATGGAAAAAAAAGAAGAAAAACAAACAAAACATACCAGCTCTAAGCAATGGCTGCTGGCCAGCAGAGTGGTGGAGCGTAGATGATCTGGGTTTGTGTTGCAGTCAGATGGCCTTCACTTCATAAATATATTTAGGAGTTCTAACAAAAACTTCCAGAAATGTTTAACGGCTTCTTAAATCCTGTAAAATAATGTGTAGATATATTTTTTAGACATATACATTTAGATATATTTAATCTTACCAGTCTTCTTCTTCAAATGGGGATTTGGATGCAACGTGTGAAAACACTTTGGTTGCTTGGGAAAATTGATATTTATTGTCTCACATCCACAAATTAATCTCAATCACATCTTGGATATTTTTAATATGTTCAGTTCTGTGATTCTGTCTGTCTTTTCAGCACCTCCATCGCTGAACCCTAAGCTCAGGATTCTAATTGTTCTGGCATGGCGCCAGTAGCTGAAGCCCATTGCATTTTGTTAGATACAACATTTCTCAGCGACAAATCTGTGAGTAACAAAAGGATGCTGCTGTGGCGTAGTCAAACACCAAACTTGAATTTAATGGAAATGCTATGGCTCTTTCTATGTTTTGTCTCCAGGAACTAAGGCAACATTTTAACAAAAAATTGAGCAAAGTTCTTCAGTGTGAGACGCTGAAAACGCCTCCCGTCTGAATTTGCAGTTTCATCTACTCACTTATTTTTCTGTGCAACATAACTCCATATTATTCCTGGAAAATGCTCTTTTGCTGGTCTTTCAGTAGATCACACCTAAAATATTCAAAAGAAAATGCAGCTCGGCTGGCTATAAAGCTACCCGACACGCTATTGGCTGGTGTTTGCGAAGCAGCCAATCCTGAAGCGCCGTTCATCTTCCTCTGCGCTGATTAGCCGTTCGCCCTTGAGCAGCGGTAAGGGAGACCGTAGATGTTAGCGCTAAGACAGTTTCCACTGAACAAACACCAAATATTACAGCACATTTCATGTTTATTCTGATGAAGTAAACAGTCCTAAAATGTTTTTAGAGGAGGACTCAAGTATTTTCTGATTTTATCTATTTGTGAACTGCTGTGGTCTGTAACGTCCACAAATACAGGGGATCCGCAGTACTTCAAGTGACAGCTGATAAATATAGTTTTAAAAAGTATCCAGATTTTTATGTCTTGATTATTTTTAATACTATTTTTTAAATAGAAGTCCTGATGTCTTTGTTGTTCCACCCATTTCACTCCCCCAGTAATTCTCTGCCAAGCGTTTGAAGACGAACACAAACAATACTAATAAATAAATAATAGTGTTTGGTTTTGAATGAAATAAGTTTTGTGTTTTATTCCTGACTCGTCTGGGTCTGGTTCTACCATTCTTAGCTGATACTTTGTTGGGGGAGATGATGCAGAAATTCTAGGAGTTAAAAAAAAAAAAGACCCAGCTTCAAGAATCTATTCAGATTTGAAAAAGAGCTAATTAAAATAATTACTGCTCTTCTAGCATGATGATCCCCTCCTGCTGCTGCAGGAGTGGGAGCATCATTAGGAGTCTATTTTCTCCTACGATCATCCTGCCGTCTTCATGAACATCTTCATTTTTGTCCTCACTTTTTCCTTTCTTTGTCGTAGATGCAAACATTGCATAAGGCCATTCCTCCTACCTGTGTTTTAGAAAGTCATATTTTACTCAAGATGCTCATAAATTCATAATATTACATGTACTTATTAGGGCACTAGAATATGGAGGACATAGAAGAGTGAATGTATATCCTGCTATCCAAGTGCCTGACTCATTTTAGTAACTAATTTATAACAATGTTTAATTTTCTTACTGCAAAACAAGATAAAAATAAAAACAATTATCCATTTCTCCTAAAATATATAGATATACTGTATATATATTTGAATGAAAAGCTTTTTCCTAATATTTGTACCATGAATCCTTATTACTATTTTTTGTCTTTTTTAATTATGTTTGAGTTGATTTTGAATTTGTGAATCATATTGGGATGTTTCTGGGAAAGTTGACTCAGTTCCCTTACATAACTTGCCCCGAATCCCAGGTAGGATAAAAAAATATCACTTTACTTTTATATGAAAAATATATGTTACAACATTACACGTTAATCAACATGAATACGTCACGTAAATATGCCGAATTTATCCCATGAGATATCCGTCGTCCCCCAGCAAACTGAGGGAAGGGACTAAATGTTATCAAATTGTTTTTGTCTAGTTTCTAATGTAAATATTTAGGCACACTTTAAATAAGACAAAATTAACTGAAAACATTGCCAGCGCATTACATGAATTAAATTTTATTTTATATCTTCATTTTTTTTCTTAAATGAAAGTTTGGAATTCATCATGATGCATTGATTCTCTTGTGCCGGTGTTAATATTTGTCCGTCCACAGTAACAATTGGAACTGGTTCCTTATTATTTCACTCAGAAAAGAACATTAAAACTGTTTTATTACCATTTAGATGGAGATTTAAAACTGTCGTAATTAATGTTTACAGTTTCTTTATTCAGTAAATAAAGCACATCGTCTGTAGCCAGATGACGGAAATAATACCTGGTACAATTTGTTCCTTTCTGTAGTGGAAAAAGAAAATCAAATCAAATTTAAGTAGCTTGTTTTAATTATATTTCTTTAATAAAACACAAAGCTATGAAGAATGACTAAAAACTACGTGACTTCAGGCTGCAGAATCTTCTTTAACTCAATCATTGCCGTCCCAGCGCACAGCAGAAGACATGGCGCTATGATGACTTAAAGGGCCAGTACGCTGTTTACTGCATGAGAGCCTCAATTGGATCCACAGAACATGGCTGAGTTTCTGTGATTCTGCTACAGGAAGCAACTAATGGAACCAACAGACTGAATCACACCTTATTGTGTGTGTGTGTGTGTGTGTGTGTGTGTGTGTATGTTGAAGGCTGCTACGCCTCAGCTTCCTGCAGCTTCTGCAGGAAGAACCTCTGGGTCACATGTGTCAAACTCAAGGCCCGTGGGCCTAATCTGGTCAGATTCTGATTACAAAAACTATAAAACAATCACAAAGTCCTGGCTGGACTGATCAGTGAGGAAAGATGTTCAGTATAATTTCATTTTGCGAAACACTTATTGAATGCTGAAACAAACAGCTTTTTATCGGTATTTTAACAGTTTAATGGGTTTTATCAATAGATTTTGGCCCCTTTAAGAACATTCAGATTTTTGATAGGGCCCAAAATCAAAATGAGTTTGACCCCCTGCATCTAGGATATTGGTGAGCAGAGAAATGAAGAGGTCCAGGACTGTCTCCCTGTCATAAAAACTGATTCAGATGGACTTAAAAAAATAAAAAAATCTCTTCTTCATGGCATATACTGTCTGACTGAAAAGATCATGTTGAGGTGAAATCAACCCGTATGCTCTGAGTGAGTTGGATCGAGCCAACCTGAACGGGAAGGAGGCTGAGATGGAAACCTAGCGGTTAGTTCTCCTTAAGAAAGGGAAACAAGTTTCATTTCATTTTCTTTCACCTTTTTATTTGAACCAGGAGCCATCAACAAAATAAAATCACCTTTATGTAAAGACCTGGCCAAGACAGGAAGTTATTCTTACTGCCTGTCTGAGAGCATGTTGATGGAAGACGGCTGCAGCAGGCGGCCAGCATGTCTGTCATTCTTTATAAATCAGCCTCTGCGTCAGGCTTTGTGCTGTTCAGCATGGCTGCTTGTTCAGATACACCTGAAGAACCAACGCTCCTCCGATACTCTCACTGCGCCGTCGATGCAAAGACTGACAGACGCAAGGCGCACCCGTCAGTAACTCTGCTGTTCTGTCAGGAATACGCAACACACTCAGATTTCACGTTCGGATATTTGCCGTCTACAACCAGGAAGGCTTTCTGCTCCTGTTGGTGTGACTCTGGTCCAAAGATGGCAACACCCTGAAAGATCACAACCCTATTAGTCTTCCCTCCTTTGCTGCTCCACCTTCAGGGTGATGATGACCTGTCAGGGTGAGAAAACGAGGTGATGGAGAGTCTCTGCTTTCACTCGTACTGCCACTCAGCCTGTTTCTTTCTTGGGAAATTAAAAATGTTGCTGAACTTCGAGGTTGCTGTCGGTACATTGAGCCTCGTTATTAGACATTAACTCAAGTTTACCTCGTATTTTATAGTCTGACTTGTTGAACATTTTTAAGTACTGAACATGACAGTAGCTGTGACTCCACTCACTTACGACTGTGGAATTTGACATTTCAAAAATAAATTTGCTTAATGAAAACACTGCGATTTTGAAAAACCTGATTTTTTGAGTAAAAAGTTTTTTACACCTCTAGCATTATTAGTGGCTAACAGCTAGCTGTTTTACACCTTCAACGGAGTTAGCAACTAGCAGTTAGCTGCTTCACACCATCGGTTTTGTAGCCGCTAACAGTTAGCCTGTCTGAATTTCCACTGTGTTTACAGTCAGTTTGGAAAGGTTTAACATGCTCAAGCTTTAAGCTAATGGAACTGACTGCTGTTATCTATGGCAACATGTAGTTTTTTAAAAATCAGCTTAACAAAGCAACAACTACTTCCTTTCAGACTTCAAAGTAAGAGTCTTAAACACAGATAACATTCTTTATTATAGCTTAAACTAAAACGAGTAGCTGAATTGAGCTTTGCTATTCAGACTTCATTTTGTGGCATTTGAGATTTCATAACATTTTTTCTTGTGACTGATGACATTTTTCCTTAAAAGAAATCAAATTATTACAGAAGATTATCGTGTTTCAAACCTGCAGGTGTAGCTAAGTCATTTCCACATCTGATTGTTTAACATGTGTTTTCATCACTTTGCATGGATTTAATATTTATTTTCTTCAAACACTTTAAGAGTGTAATTAAAAAAAGAGGCTCTTAGAAAAATGAATTGCTAGGTTTTCCAGACTCTGTTTTTGTATCCGTAATGCCGTTACAGCCGACGTGGTTGTGCAAAGGAGACACTAATTAAAAAAAATGTAAACATTGATGACACACACACTTAAGGTCACCATTTCTGGATTAAACACAGCTTTTAGGGACACCCTGGCACCAATTAGTGCTAATTATCCAGCTCCTGTGTTGGAGGTCACCTCCCTTCTCAAGGACCAGTCCTCTCACACTGCATCTCATTCCACACTCCGCTAAAGACTATTGAACAAAAAACGTCCCGGTGGTGAAGAAAGATTGATGCTAGTCTGAGTTCTGGTAACGCATCGCTGTTGACCCTCACTTTTTAATACTGATCAAACTGCGGCCATGAAGGTTTGCCGTTCAAATTGTTCCTAAATGTCCTGATTGGTTAGGGTTCTGCTTCCACTTCTAATGATGTAGAAGAAACACTACATCAGTGCAACGGATGTTTCTCAGAATCCATGTCCGTCTGTCTAAGGTCACGCCTTCAGCTCAAAACTCAGCATGAAACTGGGATCTCCAGTGTTTCTTCTTATTTAAGAAGTCTACTTTGAGTCCTACAAGAAGTGACGTGATTTTCACTATCTAGGAACACTTACTGCTTCTTTATCTTCTTTTTAAATAATTGTTGATGCATTAAAATGGAAACACTTGGTTTCAGTCTGTAAGTAATTATTGATCTGTAGCGGCTAAATAATTTGATGAATAACAAGTAAAGCCCAGATGTTCTCCAACTGTGTTTTTCAGCTTTGGGCTGAAGAGAAATCTCTAATTGTGACAAAAAATATTTGGGAATGTTGCAAAAAAACAAAACAAATTTTGATCAAAAGAGTTTCCCCTTCTCACTAAGTCACACATTTATGCACAATAATATGACGCTGGTCCAATAATAAAAGAACATGATCTCCATTACAGTCGAATCATATTTCAGTTTATCAATCATTTTAACAAACAGTATGCTGGAGGAAGTTATAACTGCAGCTGGTTTAACATTTGGATGCTCAAATGGAGGATCACAGTCAACAATACTGAAACTTTGTGTTACACTTTTTCATGGAGTTCAGTAACGATCCAACTGCAACTATATGAGCGTTTGTCCAACCTTTACGTTGTGATTTTTTATTTTTTCATTTCTAATTTGAAAGAAACAATCTCCAACATGACTGTGGTACTGCTAACATCTCTGCACATCGGCACCACAGACAAAACTGAGAATAAGAGAAGTTGAGGATTTTCATTAAAAAAGGCTCAGCGTTTGTTGTGTTTACCGTATCTGTCTGGTTTTGTGCCGACTGTCCCATCGACCTTCAACTGGCTGCTAAGTAGGTGAAGGACAGAGGAGGGGAGGTTGGGGGCAACGGCTCTGCTTCTTCTGCGTATGTGAATGGAAATATTTAAAACACAAAAAAACTCACTGTCGTCTGACCTATGAATAAATCAGGAAAGGGGGTGGAGCCTACAGAAGACAGGTGCTCCACCTAGTGGCCCGATTGGAGTTACCAGCAAAGTGGTCAGTCAGTTTATTTTTGCTACAGGAAAACAGTGGTGAGGTCTCATAATTCATAAATACACAGCACTAGTTCCTTTCCTAAAAAACAAAACCAAAAAACCCCTGAGCTTTGAATCATTTATTAAGCCACCTGCTTCCACTCTTTCTGCTTGGAAGTGTCTGTGGCCAGTTTATTTCTCTCTCTCTCTCTCTCTCTGTCTCTCTGTCTCTCTCTTTCTCTCTGTCTGTCTCTCACTTGGTCCCTTTATTATTCCTCTGTACTGTAAACACTTCACTCACACTTATTTCTAGAGCCGGCTGATTTATTTAGCACCATTGTGTCCGTGCTGTCCTCTCCGTCTCTGTTCCTGCCTGATGCTGCTCCTGGCTTCACATTCCAGCTCAATCCACACAGACCAACACACACTCTGTCTTCTCATCCCTCCTCCTGTCTCCATCCCATTGTGTCCCTCCGTCCCCCCTGCAGCCTCACACCCTAACCCCATCAGCGGCTTCTGTCCGTCGTTGTTCCTCAGCTGACCATTGGTTTCGCACCTGGACAGGATGGACTCTGAGGCTGTTGACTCATTTATTTTTCCTACTCACTAATGATGTCTTTTGGATTTTATAGGTACTTTTTGTAAGCCTAAAAATTTTTATTTTTGTTTTTCTATTTAAGACGATGAAAGGCTAGCCCAGTTTTTGGGCTATAGCTACATATAAACTGGACCGGTTTATATGTACAAACTGATCCAGCTAATTTTAAAATGCTTCAGTTTTTATTTGAAAACTTGTTAAAGTGAGACGAGGTTGTTTAATCTGCTGCAGTGTGCAAGACGAAAGTTAGTTTCTATTAACCATTTGCCAGAACGAACGTAAAAAATAAAAACACTGGATGAAGCCACTGCTGCTGACTGAAGCAGCTGAATCGCTTTTAGATGCTCAGAACTTCAGTCAAGGTTACCAGCAGTTTGATTAAATTCTGTTTGCTTAAACGGCACATGATGTTGAGGTCCTGTACAAAAACACAGCATTTCAATCCAGTCATACAGACAGATTTCAACCGATCCTTTAATCAATTCAGCACATTAAGTTCAGTTTATTATTCTAATAAGTTTAAAAGTGGTCAATCTAAGGAAACCCAGCAGATTGCATCAAGCCGTTGACTTGCTGCTTTCACTCCTCCTGGACCAGCGTGTTGCCAGAGTCTTCAGTCACTTTGTATTGACTTTATAGTGACACTGGAATTGTAAAATTGGATGTGTGTTTGTTTTTACATTAGCAGAATACTGACAAAGTTTTGTGCAGCTTTGTGGAAACGCAGCTGGTGACTCAGCTCCATCAAATGAACAGAGTTTGCCATCAGAAGCTCCCTTCAAAAACCCTCAGCTCTCCTCTTAATGCTATTGGCGATCAAAGATTAGTTTAACAACGAACATGATTAATTGGACAGAAGTGAACATACAAAACGTTGTGAGAAGTCTTGTTCTGTCAGAAGCCCTGGAAGCAGCAGAGATCTGGCTCTGAACCGAGCCGACACCTGACGTGTTCCCTGCCTCCACGTGTTCCGCCTCGCCCGGATCTGTTCTCGTCTCTGTTCCTGTGATTCCTCCCTTCATGCTCTAATAATGTGGAGGAGAGACAGTCTGTTCGAAGGAAGCCTCGAAGCCACTTTTTTCACTCTTTGATCTGCCAGCCAACTTTCGGACACTCCCGTCTGCAGGCGAACAACTTTTGAAATCGGTTTCGAGTAATCAGTGCCTTGCGAGGCGAAGTCTTATCTAAGAGCTGTTTTAGCAGCCACCGGTGATGCATGAAACGGGCCTGAATGGAATTAGTCTCACTGCTCACCTGAGAGCTGTGCGAGGCAGATAGAGTGTGTGTGCGCGGTTTTGTTCCCGCAGAGTGTAATTGAAATTCGGAACAGCGTGACCCATGACATCGCCATTAGCTTTGCAGCAGCGAGTTCTAACCTCGTTTCTTCCCCCCTGACTGCAGCGCCGGCTGTAAATGAGCTGCAAACAGATTTCTCCTCTCACCTGGACTTTTTTTTATTTGTGTAATGGACATTGTATCATTTATCATTAACTAAACATTAATATAATTTAATGAATCACTGCCACTAAGGAAAGAAATTTAGGAAATTTGCAGAATCTGTATGTTTCCTATTTGAGTTGTTTGGATGTCGTTGGCCAAAAGACAAAAAAGCTGCTTGTCTATCATAATATTTGCTACTTTTGGGTTCTGTTAGATTGTGAAATGATTGAATCACACTCAGTACTGCTTGCGTTTTCCAAACTTTCTCAGTTATGGCCTGAAAACTGCATGGAAAGCCAGCAGGTGCTGCAGCTGGAGGCTGAATCTCTTTGTAACAGATTGACTGTATCACCTTAACAGCACTTTTTTTTTTTTTTTAATCATCATTAGCAGATGAGAATGTAGGTCAGGGAGTAACCCAGTGAGCTGACTGACCTGCTTTTATCATCTTCTTTCCTTCCTGTCAGATTGAACATGACTTACAAAAGCCCACTAAGTAATAAACACCAAGACTTTAGTGGCTTTAAAATAACACTGAGTTACAAAAAAACATTTTCTGGAAGTTGTCTATGTTGTTTCAACTGAATTATGACTATGTTGCACCGCTGAATCCTAACATGGCATCCATTTTTCTCAATCAGGTCAGGTTTTTATTCTAATTTGGTTTACAGAAATCCGATCTTCTGACTAAACTGTCACATTCTTGTGACGTTATCAGCTCATTTCTGTCAATATTTCTAATCCAAAAACGGTTTTAGGAGAAAAAACCCCCAACTTTTTGTCTATTATTAATTAATAGTGTATTAATTAAATGTTGCAAACTTGGATTTCTGTAAATTGAATATTAAACACCAGTGGTGGTAATAAGCGTGTAAATAAGTGGAGGCGGTTGCAGGTTCCACCCTAAACCAGCCCTCAGTGGCGGCTCACGGAGCCACCAGGTCGGGTTCTGGTGATGTTGTGATGGACTGGAAGGATCTCTGGAGACCTTCAGAGACTCTGGTCATATTGAATTCAGACGGCGCTGCAGTTTGGCAACTTGTGCAGCAACCTCCGTCTACTCTAAGCTTCGGGGACCCAGAGCAATGCCTGGCGGCCATGTTTTTCAGCACTTTCGTTTCATTGGATTATTCTAGTTCCTGCTGCAAACAGACTGACCTGATCTCCTTCAGGAAGCAACGTTTGCTCCGTCCCTTCCTGCAAACAGACCCATTCATGCTCTCTTCTTGTTATGCAAGTCGTCACCTTGTATCTGATCCTCTTCACGCCCTCCTCCCTTCCCATGGTGACTCATTTCTGCTCCTCAGGTTCTCTGTCAGACCCTTAGTAACTCTTGCCACAGCTTGCCCCCTACAGGTCGCCTTACCCCCCCGGGGTGAATTAACTTCACTGAGATGCTTCTTGTGACCATCTAGCGGTGCCTGACATCGGTGTGAGGAGAGTTTGTGCTTTTGCACAACTATTACATATATATATATATATATATATATATATATATATATATATAAAATGTAATTAATTTAAATGTATTTTTTCCCATGACTGTAGTGAAGGTGAGGAGACGTTGCCCTGCTGTTCCCCTCAGGTGCAGACCTCCCTCTGTGACTCAACCAGTCAGTCCCAGAAGCTGCTGCACATCCGTCAATAATTCAGGCGATTATGGAACCATCCACATGTCCTTTCTGGAGCCGCCGAGTGACTCGAGCTAAAAGCACTGAAAAAATCCATTATGTGGTTATTGTGTTTAAAGCACAACTATGAGCCAGTGGAGTATGTCATGTATTGGTTTTCATCCAGGATCTCACTGCGATGAGTCGTCGTCTTGTGATTAGGTGGTTTGATTCCAACTCTGTCCCTACCACATGTCGATGTGCCCCTGGACAAGGCTCTTAACCCCTGGCTGCCCGTCCCTCTGCTGTAAAACCCTCACAGTTGTCAGTAGGACTAGAGAAACATCAGGCCAGTTCAGCTCCTTTAGTATTTTTCATTCTCTGCTGAGGACAGGGAGTTTTACGTAAATGCTTAAAGAGGCAGCATTATGTAACATTAACTTTTTTGATTATGTTATAATATTATTCCCTCATCAAAAACATACCTGAAGTGTTGCCTTGATTCTTTCATGCATGTTTGAGAAATCATCGAATCTCCTTGGCAACCATTTAACTGTGCAAAGCCCCTGGGTGGACCTCGCTCCGACTTCGAGGACAGAGTTCCTCCTTGGAGTTGCTAGTAAACGCCTGGTGGAGCAGCGCAACAGGTGAGCTCATTAAAGGAGTAACTTCTCAGTGCAGCGCTGGTAAAATGTTAAAGCGCTAATAGAGGAGCCATGTTGTGATGACTTCCTGACAGCAGAGGATCTTAAAGAGACAGAAGCCCAATTTCAAGGCATTGAATATACAAAGTCAAATTTCTTTAAAGGCGCATGTAATATGTATTTTGAAGAACACAATATTGCCCTTTTAAAATCAAATATTGTACACCAAACTATACTTAAACAGTAGATTTTGTTTGTCCTTCCGAGGCGAACACTATTGCTCAAATGCTTATTGTGTGTCCCTGAAGGCATCGGGGGTCCGCTCTCACCCTGCAGAGCTGTTTAGTGACAAGCCACCGAAGGTAAAGATTCTTTCGACTCCATTGATTTTGTTGTCCGAGGCGTCAAGAGTCTGCCATATTTGCTGAATGCGTGTGTGTCATCACAGTGGCACTTATTTCCATGGTTACAGTGATGCAGGATGGCCTTTGAAAGCCTGCCTCCTGTAGGCATCCTTGTGCGCTCTCATTACCGCCCTGTGTGTGTCCTCTCCAGCTGAGAGGGGGGAGGGGAGGGAAGGGGAGGCGATGCGGGGCGAGGCGACAGTGTGGTGGAGGGCGTCGCGGAAAAGATTTGCGTTCAAGAGGAGAAAGTCGGTGTAAAGTGGAGCTGAAGGAAAGAGAAACGAGCGCGAATGTGGAAAGACTGCTGGAGGGCGTCTCTGGAGAAACCCCCTGCATGACAGACTGGAGCTCAGAGATGAAGACTCTATTACTGCTGCTTTAAAGTCAAAATGAGAGCAGACGCAGAACTCTCTAAGAACCATCCTGTTGCGTTTTTATGTCCATTTTATTAATTGCAATTTCTTAAGAAGAACGACAAGCTGCAGTCCTCTTCTTAGGTTTATTTTAGTTCTGCCACTTCATGTGGCAGTTTGTGTTTTCTGTCAGAGGCACAGAGGAGCAACTTAGGAAGTAAGTCAGCTTTAATACAATAGAGCCTCCACAGCAGAGCAAAAGCTACACAGAGAACTGGGTAGATAATGGATAGAAGGAAAGATGAATTATTTCATAATTAGGAGTTTGAGGAAGAATTTATGACAGGGGAGCCATGTTGATAAGCAATTCTGCCTCATATCAAGTAAACTTACATATACATATATTCACATTGTGTCTCTCTAATAGACATGCACACAGCAACAGTGACGCAGAAAAACCAAAGTGAGGGAAACAGACGCTCTTCCTACTGTAAGTTCAAAATAAACATGAAAAGGAGACAATAAAATTTAGCATATAAAAATGTGTCAACTTTTAAATATTCATAATTTGTGGCATCCTAACTTATTTTTATGCTATATTACATGAGAAGTTAAAAAACTGAGAAATTAACATCAGCTAAAACGATCTCACTTGCTAGTTGTACAAGACCGAGTTTTGCTATCGCAGTTTTTCTGCTTCATATTTAAATAATTTATGAAATTGACAATGACCATATAATTTAAATTATTTGCATATTATTGTATTTTGTCAAGGCTGCACAGTGATGCAGTTGGTAGCATTGTTGCCTTGCAGCAAGAAGGTCCTGGGTTCTCGGGTCTTTCTGCACGGAGTTTGCATGTTCTCCTTGTGCATGCTGGGTTCTCTCCGGGTTCTCCGGCTTCCTCCCACAGTCCAAAAACATGACTGTCAGGTTAATTGGTCTCTCTAAATTTTCCCTAGGTGTGTGTGTGTGTGTGTGTGTGTGTGTGGTTGTTTGTCCTGTCTGTCTGCCTCCTCTCACCCAGAACGTTAGCTGGAGATAGACCAGCACCTCCTGACCCCACTAGAGACAAGGGTGGACAGAAAATGGATGGATGGATGTATTTGGTCAACTCAATTAGAAAAATGTGTAATAATAATGAAATGTAACAGTAGCAGCACTCAATGTTCAATACATTTCTGTTGCAGAAATGTGAAGTTCTGACATATGAACAACAATCTGGACTCTATGAAAGAATGTTAATGTTCATGTCGTCTCTTTGCTCTCGGCCGTTTGTCAAAAATGCCATCATTTGAAACAGAGTACAACACTGTTTTCAGACAAACAAGCATGATTTAACAGCTTTAAACAAATTAAAGATCTTTCTAATGTACTTTAAAAAAATAATAAAACAATAAAACTAAAAGGCAGTAGTCTCACCTTATTGCCTATTATAGAGGCTCTGTACACACACACTTATTTAACAAACACTTCAGATTTTAGTTTTTTTCTTCACTCTAATTTTTTCTTCATCCTCCTGGTCTGCCCATCCATATTTTGCTTTCTCGTAGATGTTTCACTGCAGTTTTTGTTTGCTCAACAAATAACCAAGAAACTCTTTGGAAGAAGTGATCATGCACAAACCGATTACCCTTCAGTGACTCAACAGAAAGCTGGTTCCTCTCCTTGGTCCGCCGGCTTATCGGTACGAAAACCCTCTCAACATTTCCATTTGGTCTATTCAAAACATTTGGTTCACTTCTGGTACAGCCTAACTTCTTCCCAGTTGTAAAACTGAACTCAGTCATTTTTGTAGATGAACTCATGCCCAGGCCTGTCACCACTGGATGATAAATTGTCCCAGAAATTATTGCAATAAACAATAATATTGTATATCATTTTCAGCTGATATACTTATAATGGCATAGCAATGCCCTCTCAAAGACTAGTACATTTTAAATAAATTTGATGCTTGTTCGAAACACTCCACTCTGGATCTGGAAGGCATTTTAAATATCCAAAATAAAACATGATGAACAAAAACAAAACAGAAAAAGGAGATAAAACCGCAAACAACTGAAACCATAAATAAAAATGGGTTTGATGACTGTTAATAAAATTGCCCATAAAAATATTAATAATCAGAATCAAAATGGAGCTAATTTCAATTTATCATGTCATGAACTGATTAATTGATTAAATACTTATTGCGACAGGCTTACTCATACCTAGCATACCTGGCACCAACTGAGCTACATGAGCTTTGACATAGACAGAAACACAGCTTACTGCTAGTTTGAAAAGTTACTCTTTCATTTTGACATCTTGTAAAACATCATATTCTCATCACAAAAAGTCTGTTTAAGGTCAGGCCTGTGGAAAAAAAAGATTAAAAGCAGACATTTTCAGTAGTCTACAAATCCCCCACACTGGATTCCCTGGACAGAACGTAACCAGTGGACGTGTTGAAGAGGATGTTTGATCACCTGAGTACGTATACATACATATGTATCATCAGTGCATAAAGATATGATATGATAGCTAACACCTGCACACTGCCAGATGCTCAAAGAGGCTTCATTTCCATTTGTTTCATGTGGCAGCGGGTTACAAACATTTGCAAATCCGTCCTGTTATTAGTGCCATAACCCGGGCGTAAAAGCCTCAGCATAGTGGACTAAAAGCTGCATATTGTGTGGCTCATGTTAAGCTTCCAGAGGATTACTAATAAATCCTCAATGAATTCACATGTTTGTCTTCTTTGCAGATATGCTGTGGTAGATTTCTTTTTTTTTCTCTCTCAAATTAAGCGTTTTTTAAAATCAGCTGCACAAGTTTTGACTGTTTAGATTCATTTAGATTCATTTGTCATGGTGTCACTTAAGGAAAATTATTTGTGAAAGGCTGCACATAATTATATGTTCAGTCGACAAAAAAAACACGTTTGTCTTCGTTCTTCAGCTTCAACTTGTGTTCAAAACTCTGTAAAGACAGATTTGTTAGAGTAATTTTGAAATACATTTAAAAAAATGTGTATTTATGAAGTGTTTTTGGTTTGGAATTGGTGAATTATGAACTTTTGGTACATTTGTTTCTCCTATACCCTCTTGGCATCTTTTTTCTACTTTGTGCTGGTTTTCTGTGAAAATAGAGTTGGAGTTAAAGCCAGTAGAAAACAGGTTTGTTTGTTTTGTTGTTGCTTACAGAATTTGACCGCTAGCTGTGCTTGGCAGCAATGATGCTTTCGGACTTGTGACAAAATGATACGTAGTCACTTTAAGACGCTACTTCAAAAGAATCTGCGCAAAGTTCTGATCTGTCAACAATAGCAAATCCTGTATTCTCATTCAATGCTAATCAAACACTTTGTCTGCGCTGAGGAAGATTCATTCATCTTCATTCAGACACTTTATGCCAAAAATAGGTAGTCTGACCTATTTTCTACTAAGTTAGTTCATTAATGAACCTGGGTTCCTCATATAATGTGCTGGGAACCTTCATATTCAAATCAGGCAATAACTTATGGGAAAAAAAGAGATAATTTGCTATGACAATAAGCATTTGTCAATTGTTTATTGCCAGGCTCCATAATTTCTATTCTGATGAATGTTTACGGAGTCATCATAATTTATTTTCTGTATATTTTTGGTTTAAAGTGGTTTTTATTCCTATCTTAATTGTTGTTTTTGGTTGTTTTATTTTGGACATTTAAAATATTTTTCAGTTCCATTTTGAAGTTTTCTTTGCAAAATTCAAGTTTATTGGTGTCTGAGAGGGAAAGTCTTGTATTTATTATTCCATTATCAGTATGTTACTTGAAAATGATCACAAAACAACAATAATATAGTTTATCACAATAATTACTTTGACAATTTATCGCCCATCAAAATTTGTTATTTTGACAGGCCTTCATATCTGGTCCTGATATTGCCTCATATTGTAAAGTATTCACCTTTTGTGTCATTAAAAACACTCTGTAAATAAACAATCATAAACAATGAAAATGAAGTTATGTGTTATATATATATATATATATATATATATATATAATGTGATTTTTAGATGCAACAATACATGGCAATATAAGAAAAAGATAAGTTTTAGTATCTTTGATGATCAGAGGAAAGGCACGTTTTCTATTCATACACAAGGTCATTCAGAGAGCGCTTGGATTAGATATTTGCAAACTTGCAGTTCAATACTAAAGGTTCTTTGTATTTATCCTTCAATCCATTTTTTATACAATCTCTTTTTACGGCTTTGAGAGGCAACGAAAGCATTCGGTTTATAACATAAATCTGTTAGAATATTTACAGTTTTTCTGACGTGCAGAAGTGAAATGATAATTGAACCTGGTAGGATTGGTGTTGTGCCCGTTGTTTACTCCCGGACCACCTGCTTCGCCGCCGACGGCCTGGGCTTTGTGGAGAAGCTGCAGATCCCCCACCTGAGCTGGCACTCCAACTCACCGCTCTTATCACCTGTGAACACCAAGCCCATATTTCTTCACACTCATTTGTTTGATCTGTCATCCTGAAAAAAATCGAAAGAGAGAGTTCTACAGAGGAAGCTCCCGCTCACGGTCAGCTGCGTTTCTGAGTCTGTCAGTTGCAGTTTTTGAATGGATCCGGTGGGGAAACATTTCCATTCAGCAGAAACAGAAAAAAATAATTCAAGTTGTCCATCCAGACTGGATAAAGAATACAGAAAGCTGAAACTTTTCATCTGTTGTCCTGGCTCCATGCTGATTGATAATCTGAAGAAGGCACTGTGAGTCGAAGTGGAGACGGCGATACAAACACTTCTAACATCTAGATGTAGGGATAAATTCAATCTGCATGCTGTCAGATTAGATCTACCTGCAGGGATGGGGGGGCTTCAGTCTTCACTTTAAATCAGGTTATTTATATTTATCAGAGTATGGAGTGTTTGCCAGCACTGCAGAAAGAAACATCATGACAATCTGATATGTCTTCCTGTTAGAGTGGGGCTGGTGCAGAGGAAGTGGAGCATGCTGTAGCTGTAGCTGTAGCTGTAGCTACAGGAGCTCAGTGTCTGAGCAGTGACCACGGTGGAAGTCACTTTTAATATTTTTCACACTGATTTCTGTACAGCAAAGCCCCATTTTAAAAAGCTGGTGATGATCTCCTCTGAGTTTTATATCATGTCAGGGTCAAAAATATACCTGGAGTGTTGATGTGATTGATATGTTTTCACTCCTCAAGCTAGTCTTAGCTTCATCTGATTTAAATTCACTGAAGAAATGCTCTGTTATTGTATTTTAAGAAAAAAAAAGTTATACATTAAAATATTTGCATATTTTAACGTATGTCTGATTTTTTTGTATATAAAAAAGGTTTAAATGAAAAAATTGTAAAATGATCCAATTTCTTGATCTAATGAGAAAATTAGTCATCAGAATAATTGGTTACTAAAATAACACCCTACTTTAATCTCCATGGCAACCATTTGTGAGTACCCAAACGCTAATAAGTCTCCACCTATTTCCACAAAGCTCCTCCTCTTCAGAGTCTCCAAGCTGAGCTTCCATCTGACAGAGCACCTGACTTCCCCACTCAGCTCCTCCAGACTAGCGGCAGCAGCAATTAGCAAACACCCGGTGGAACTGGAATCTGCTGAGCTCATCATACAAACTGCTTTTCAGTTCAGCACTTCTAATGACGGCTGTAAACAGCATAGTGGACAAACAGTGTTGTGTAAAGAGACAGAGGCCTAATTTCAAGGCATCAAATTTGGTAGTCAAATTTCTCCTAAGTCACCTTTTTAATACATACACAGTTTTTATAACAACTGAAGGTAACATAGTAACTTGACTGTTCTAGAAAATAGCACTATTTGCCCGGAAAATGCATAAAACCGTCCCTTTAAGTAGTAGTAATATTATATTTCCTGACTCTTCAGAGGGAGCTCAAGGTCAGGATGATGGTAATTAAAAGACACCAAGCTCATCACTAAACATAAATTGTCAAACCAGAAAAACTGCTCAGTAATTATAAGAAGGGTCTGATTGAAGAAAGACTTTTCAGGTAATCCTGCTTTTATATTGTTTTGCCATCTTTTGAGAGATTTTCACTCAAAAACTGCCGTCTTGGTCGAATGCAAACAACTCTGAATTGAAATCAGTTTTAATGAATGTAAATCTGAATTTAGGTTGTGTGTAGCTGGCGAGCTCTGAGCGGGCGGCGGGTCTTTGTGATGGATAACGCTGACGTTGGAGGATATGTAGGTCATCGTCAGAGGTAGCGTCTCTCTTCCTGACGCTGTGGAGTCAGGCGCCTGCATGCCTCAGACTGTTTGGCGATGCTCATGGTGGAATTTCAGGATTCTTATCAGCTTGATTGTGAAAGCAGGAAAAGAAGCACAGATTTGTTTGACTTTTTTTTATGCAGTAAGCTTGAAACTTATTAAAACCTTCAAATAGAAAATCTTAAATTTAATACATTTTCATTTAGTCCCCCAAGACAATTTATAATAGTTACTAAAACCTCCCTGTGTGTAAACAGAAACAAAACGTCGACTGCAGTGGATTAGATCCAGAAATGAAACATAATTCTGCTTATTTTTTTGTAGTTCAGTTTTTTTCTTTTGTTGCCCTGACTACATATTTGTAACTCGACTGAAAAAAACAATCTGTCTTTCTGCTTGGATGTTGCCTTTTCACTGGTATTCAGCCAAATGGATGGTTCACAATATGCCAGGACTTTTTAAAATTATTGCGTAACCTCATGTAAACCACAAATAAAGAAGCACAAGGATTTTTTTCCAAGTAGAATATTCACTCATATTATAGTTTTATTCTTTCATTCGCTATCAGATTTATTTCTAACCTGATTCTAGATGTTTGTTCCTTTTCTCATTTCTTTGTAACTGCTTGTGAAGGTGGATTTTGGCCGGATCATTGCAACACTAGCTGTGTTCTCATTGGCCGTGTAAATGGATAACTTGAGATTTTGAAAATAAATGTGCATAATGGAAACATCAATTTTTTTTAATAAAAAGTTTTGGCGTCAGGACGAGGTGTTTTTTTTTTTTTTGGTCGTATTATAATCGGTTTATTTTGCAAAACTGCATTGGAAACATTATTATTTTTTGCATCATTCCAGTCACAGGAAATGAAGAAGAAGACAACAGGAAGTAGTAGGAGGAGTATGGTGTGATATGCTTTGTAACAACTTGTCACGTGAACAAAATTATTCTTGTGTGATTTTAATTGTGCTTCTTTTTTAATGGAGCTGCAATTGTGAAAACATTTTTTTTCCCAACAGTAGCGGAATATAGGCAAAGTTCTGCGCACACCTTTAATGGAAACGCAGCTAATGACTACGACAGCAGGCCCTGGGTGAAATACTGAAATTGAAACAATATTCTGAACCAAAAAACATCCTGAGGTGAAAATTTGTTCCACTTTCTGGTCGTGGTTTTTATTACCAGAAACAACCTTTCTGGGACAAAATGTTAACTGAGTAGTTTTGGTTTTTACCGAATTTCTAAAGCTCCGTGGATCTGTCTCTTTAGGATTTAAAGCATGACAGGACAATATGTGCTCTGCTGGATTTCATTAAAGGGATGCGGTGCTAATCACACTGATACGAGTTAATCATCTTTTCATTTAATCTCCCCAGATAGCAGCTGCACTGATCTGCACACACCAAACTATTTTAAACCACTGAAATCGCACACAAAAAAGAAGACAAATTCAGCCGGATGGATGGATGGATGGATGGATGGATGGATTTACAGACCATACATAGAGAGAGAGAGTTCTGTGTGGTAAAACAGAAATGAGAGACTGGTAGGAAGGGATCCAGATTAAGATAAATGTCTTTCTATTATTGCCTGGATAGATTGTAGGACAACGGCGCGGCGAACAGCCAGACTGAGGCAGAGGAATTGAGCGGCTGAGTAAGAGGAGGTATGCTTGAGGTTAGTAGAGCGCCAAGTCCAGAAGTGTGTCATCAAACACTAAAAACACACACACACACACACATACACACACAGTGCCACTGCTCTGTCCCTGAGGGCCGCAGACAGCCTGGTCAGTGTGTTGTGTTTCTTCAGCAGGTGTTCTGAACTGACTGACACATTTAAATACACCTGATGTTAGATAGGAGTATATTTTACAGTCAGATCTCTCTTTTTTTATGATTTTGGGTTATGTAAAACCCTAGAGCTGAAGTAGGGCTCCTACATTCTCAGGTGTCGATGTCTGCCGGACAAGCACATTTTTATGACGCCATACTTAGTGTCGCACAGTAAACTGCTCAGCGGGAAACTCTTTGTAAAATTTTAGTTTATTAGTCTTCGCATCATTATGTCGTCATCAAGATCTCACTTGAAATTGGTCTCAAGACAACTTTTGTTTATTGTAATTATTGTTTCTTGCAATAATTATGGGGATAGTTTCTCGTGAAATTTGTTATCGTGGCCGTCTGACTAGCATACAGTGGCTGACCTGGTGGAGGAGGAACGGGACCAAGCGCCAAACCAGCTCATCAGACTTGCCTGCATTCATTCATGGGAAAGGAATTTAAAAAAGCTTTTCATAAGAAACGTAGGCAATCGATGCACTTGACTGTAAAGTCTCAATAATCCTGGACCATGGAGTCCGCAACGACTCAGAATTCACACAGTACACCTGAGTATGTGGAAGACTAGAAGTGGAGAGTGTGAGTTCTGCTTATTGACTCTAAAGTTAGACCATGACAGTGGATGGCTTCCATTGATCATATAATAGAGCTATTTGACATCTTGAAAATGATGCCTGATGGAAACACTAAAAGAAAACTCTTGTTTTGGCGCCAGGGTGAGGTGTGTTTTGTTTTTGGCCAAATCGACGTTGGTTTCACATGATCGACAGCCTGATGTTGCCACCGGAAGAGGAAGATAACAGGAAGTAGTTGGAGGATGATGGTGCCGCACGTTTTTTAACAACTTCTATTAACCCCTGAATAAACTTATTCACGATTTTAATTGCATTTCTTGTGTAAGGGAAACTAAGCAATTGCGAAATTGTGTTTTTTCAACATTAGCGGAATGTAGACAAGGTTTTGCACACACTTTTAAAGGAAACCCAGCTAGTAGTTCTTCAAACTAAATTATATCTATGTGATTCTGGTTGTGGTTGGACCACTGGGAACAATCACTTTGGGTCTGAAATAAAGTGTTAAAGAAATACAGCTTTCTAACTTCTTGTTGTGCCACTGGACAGAATGCACTATAGTAAATTGTGCCATAGATCACTTTAGTAAGAAAAAGTATATTTCGTTCATACATACTCTATGGTTATATAAAAGCTCAAACAAAAAGCCTTGTTTGAGTTTTTTTGTGTGTATTACATCATTAAAGGCCAATTCTGGCGTCTCGTGTTCAGCTCAGAGGTCAGTGTTCCTAAACCAGGCCTATGATCACCTGAAAACAATGGAGTTCTTTCACTCTAATGGGGAAACAGCAGCTACTGGGAGGCAAGGTGCATTAACGTTTCCCTCAGCTTTGTTGTTATTTTTGACTTATGGGTAAAACTAGATTCGTTTTATCCGTACACATGTAATTAAATTACTTCCAAAGATGATAGAAAACAGATGCAAACATAGAAATGTGAACATCAGCTAAGAAATTATTAAGTTAAGCATTTTAATAAGGCCTGACTGTGGATTCATCCAGATAAATAAATGTTCTTCAAGTAACGGGAAGCAGGTGCTGCAGCTGAAGGACGCAGCACCGTGAAACGCTGGATGTTTGTCAGTTTACCTCAGCGAGACAAAATCTGGCAACAATAAAATTGGGAAAGGGGGGTAAAAAGACTTAATCTGTCTTGACATCTGTTGCTGCACACCCCTCTGAGTACATTCAGTGTAGAATGCAGCAGTTAAAGGGCTGTGAGCTGAGATGGAAATGAGTGAAGAAAAGAGGAAGTGTGATGAATGTGTGTTGATGTTCGACAAAGTATGGCTGGGATTAAAATAGTCTAGCAGAAAGAAAAGCTTCTCAGGAAGAGGAGAGGAGGCCAGCTGAAGTGCCCAGCTGTGCCTGCCTCACCATGCTGCTAGCATGTGCTAACTGCAGGACAAACTGTGTGTGTGTGTGTGTGTTTATGTGCATACTGGCATACAGAAGCTTTGGGGAGGAAAAAAGAAAAACAGCCAGGGGTTGTTGGAGGATGCCGGGAGTTAGCCAGCTGCATTCTGTAGTGAGCTAACTCACACTGTGCACTGCAAAAACACAAAATCACACCAAGTGGTTTTGGGCTAGTTTCTAGTGAGAATACCTGAAATAAGACAAATTATTTCAAAACCAACTTATAAGTAACTTCTCAGTAGGATATTAAATTAGGAAGTAAACTTTTCTTTAAGTCACTTTGATATATTTAGCAATTTTAGAACAACTGAAGTTAACATAGTTACTTGATTGTGCATTAAAATGGCACTATGTACCTGGGAAACACATAATACTGACACCCTAATGAGGATGGAAAAAGTCCTGGTTCCATTAGCAGATTATTTCACTTATGACATTTATTCCATGTTATAAATGAAATAATCTGCTAGTGGAACTAGAACTTTTTCATCAACATTCAAGAATTTTTGGCTTAAAACAAACCCCTACATCTTTATGAAAACTTACTTGCAAGTTAGTTTTGTCTCATTTCAACTGTAGTAAAATATTAGCACTAAAAACTAGACCAAAAACACTTGGTAAGATTTAGTGATTTGCAGTGCAAGACTCTACTCTCTGTTTGCTTTCCATTAAAAAAAAAGAACAACAACAGAAAAAAAACTACAAACATTATATAACCTTATCTCCTTATGTAACACACTGAGGTCACCTCATGGAAGCATGTACACACACACACAGACATATGCACACACACACGGCTGTTAAGACAAATGCAGGGCTGCAAAGTCATGCGAGGCCGGGCTGCGCTAAGACGAATCAAAAACAAGCAGCTGTTCTGCTACGTGCAGCGCTCCAAACACCGACTGCACCAGCACTCAGACCCTGCACACACACACACACACACACACACACACACACACTCACACACACAGATGTGGAGACCCCACCAGTCCACCGGATGTCCCTGTGTGTTTATGTTGCCTTGCAGAGCAACATGGGAACATGGCTGATTCCCACACACATCCATATGAAGAGTCTGCTCTGTCGAGTTCTAGTGATTGGGAAAATATCAGACCAAGATGAGTCACCGTAGAACATGCTCCGCCTTTAATGTGACCTATGACCCTTCCAATTCAACTAAAGCTGTTAGATGGAGGAAATAAGAGAAAATAAAAATCATTTGTTTGTGAAAGTGTTTGCAAAAAAGGAAGAAAAAGTGTGTATATTCTAATAAAACTGGGAGTTGGTGCCGTGTGACTCATATGGAACAGTCATTTTCTTTAAAAGAAGAATATCAACAGGAATGTTTGTTGCAAAAAAAAAAAATGCACCCACAATGCACATCACCAAAAGAACAGCATACCCATGGTGAAACATGGGTATGATGACCTCAGACTGACCTCAATCTGACCTAAGACTGACCTCAATCTGACCTCAGTGTGACCTCAATCTGACCTAAGACTGACCTCAATCTGACCTCAGTGTGACCTCAATCTGACCTCAGTGTGACCTCAATCTGACCTAAGTCTGACCTCAATCTGAGCTCAGTGTGACCCGAGTTTCTTCACTACAAACATTAAATCTTACCAGGTATTGTTGGTCTAGTTTCTAGCGTAAATATTTAAGACAAATTTATGAAAAACTTTTCATCTATATGTAGGAGCTGAGCTGGTTTTATGACAATAATTCCTTAATACTGATAAAGTACTAGTTCCACTGGAAGTTTAATTATTCAATACTATTTCAGTAATTATTATTATTCCAATAATTATTTTGGTAATTAGTTACATTTTTCAATTAGATAAGCAGGTTATAGGTCACATAGATCTCATGACATCACATAAATCTGTTTTCACAGGTGTGTCATATCCACTTCATAGCCACAGTCCCCACACACACACACACACACACACACACACACACACACACACACACACGCCTACACTAGATGTGTGGAAGTTAATTAATGACACAGAGGCTCTTGACGTTGCCTGGGCTCTGTCTCGGTGATGACACATGGTTTGCAGACAGTTTCTCCCTTCTGAGGAGAAGCTCACAGCGGGTCTGTCACAGCATGCTCCTCCTCTGGGAGCGCCTCGGCCCGTTTGAGGACACCTCCCACTGAAAACCTGCAGGGGGACACTGTGTTCAGCCCCGTCTGGGCTGGTGATACCCCTGATATTTGCTTTCACTGACTGACTGCGAAGCTTATCTGACTTGCCGTGTCGTTCTGATGTAAACAAGCTGTTCTGTGAATGTGAAACCTATTGTTTTGGGATTCTGCAGCTGCAAAACGAAGCAGGAAGAGGAGTAAAAGTCCTGGTAAACTTACTGCTGGTTGTGTAGGAGGTGCTGAGCTGGAGACCTCCAGTCTATGTGCTGACGATGACAGCCAGAGAACAGACGCCAAAGAAGGCAATCGCTCACATGCAGGGACTCTAGCTATCCTCATGGTGCATGAGAGTAAAAGCTTTTCTAGCCCCTAGCTTTCCCTTCACTCACTGCAGATAAAACTGATGGAAGTGTCACAGTTCTAAATTTCATTTTTACAAAGTTTCTCCTTTTCTTTTCCTTAACAATAGTGGGGAAAATATACCTTGCACATACGATGCTTTGGGAAACAGGTAAACCCACTGAACTGCTTTACATCTTGTAAAACCACTTTTCTCTGCAACACACGCTAATTATTCTGGTGTCACGATTAGCCTGTTTAGCTTAGCATAGCTTAATTATATTTAACCCTTTGCCACTACGTCACTTAATCATTTGAAGCGCCATGATGAATGTCGGAAGTGAGGATAGGGAGCAATGAACAGAGCAAACAGAGCAAATTGTTTTCCCAAGTTTTTCTTGGCAGTTTATTTATGGCAAGAAAAACTCGCCAAAAATAAACTGCCAAGATAATTTGTCTGTGAGCGTAACACACCCATTTGGGGCAGATAGACGGCGGTATTTACTGAAACAGCTAGTTTAGAGGCCGACCCGTTCCTCCTCCCACCTGATGTGTTGATCAAATTACCGACTTTGCCTGAATTCACACCATTTATTTATGTCATGAGTTGTGGTGGAAGGTGGTGAGGCAGAAACGCTGTAGACCCAGATGAGATGAATGATGGTTGTTTAATGATGAAAAGGGCACAAAAATAACTCCAAAGTCCAAAACCCAGGCAGCACTGCTGAGCGGAAGACAAGGGCTCAACACAGGTAGCGACTGGCACATGAATGGACAGCTGACGACGGACTGAGAACACATAAGACAGCTTTGACAAGAAACACAGAAAAACAGGTGGCATTAAATACACAGAGGGTATTTAATGCCCTCTGTGAGGGTAATCATGGAACGAGACACACCTGGGAAACAATCAAGGGGAGGACATGACAGCACAGAGACTCAAAAGACACAGAAACTCAAAATAAACACACAGAAAAACTCAAATCAACACAGAGAAAACCCAAATCCTTACAGTTTATCACTATGCCATAAATGGCGTTTCCCTTTACACCAGAACAGCCTTAAGATATACAAACAACTAGATGCTAACCAGTTTTTTCCATAGATGCTAGGCTAGATGAAGCTAGTTATTATGGCTGCATGTATGGCTACATGTCCATGGCTACATGGACATGTAGCCATGTGGCTACATAACAATGCAGTATTGTTTTCATGGTTAGTAATGGTTAGACCTACCTTCTTCATTATGCGATATTTGATATCTTTCTAATCATACTTGCTTATAAAATATCTGAGCGTTAATGTTCTCACCTTGTAAAAAGGGTTCACTGTCAATCACGATTACACCGGTGGCTGCTGTCCATCGCTGCCGTGTCTTTCCCCATTAAAAGTTAGACAATAAAATGACAGGTTTGGTGTTGGTGTTCATCCTTGTCTTTTTCTGCAGCTGGCCGCACAGCAACCTGTGACCATTTTTACTGCCAGATCAACTTAATATCAATATTAGGCTTCCAGATATGCGTTCTTTGACAAGCTTTGCTGGAGCTCATAGGTTGTTTTGACGTCCATGGTGGCGGAGCAGGCCGAGTTTCGAAGTGACAAGGTTCAATACAACTTTGTTTTTAGCGCCTTTATGCTAGCTCTGTTAGCCCTGGTAGTCCCTGGGTTTATCTGGCTTTAAAGGTTGAAACTTGAGTGACTGAAACGTGTCTAGAACGCAATAGTTTATGACTCATCAGAACTGGTTCTGGACTGAACAAATCAGGACTTTCCACACCTGAACTCTCTGAACATGCACAGATTCATTTCTGTGTTAAAAATCAAGTCACGCTTGTTAATGATATGATTCCACTCTTGAGAAAGGAGGAATCAAAAAGGCCCCAAAAGTAATGACTTTTCATCTCCATGGTGACCGTGTGAAAACTTTTCACTACAACTGTACGCTGTCTCTAACCCACAACCTTTATTGAAGCCATGTGTTTACTAAAGTGATTCCCAGTATCCTGCTCTGTTTCTTGGCTCGGTCATCTCAACGTGGCAGTCAGTGGATGAGTTTTGTTTGAAATGGTGTCGTAGGTCAGTTTTCTTCCTCCGCTGGTGAACGCTGGTCCAGGCTCTAATTCTCCTGCGGTTTATGCGGTTTAATATGTTCTCTTAAGCTCTCCAAATATGAGCACATTCTGCCTCAGCTTTAGAGTTCATGTACCCATTAAATCTGCTGTTTCTCGGTTCAAGATGCAAACTCTTGAATCACTTCAGTTCAGGTTTTTCTTTCTTTTTTTTTTAATTATTATTTTTGGTGGAACCTGTTGGTCTTCAGCAGCTTTTAAAGGGAAGTAATGAGGGAAAATTTTTTTTATCTGGACCATTTGAGCTCAGCTCCAAGCTGCTCCAGTAAACTGATCTTTTGGAAGGTTAAAATGAAATTTTGTAGCCTCACATGTTTTTTTCTGTCCTGCCAAACCCTCATGCAGTGGAGCAGAAGAAAAACTGCACCTTTGTTCTCCTCTGTCGGCATGTTGCTGGTGTAAAAGAAGAAACTGTTTTCCTTGTTTCTTCGTTCCTTGTTTATCAGAACAGCTGCTCCCTGTTCTCCGTTTCTCCTCGCCATCTCAAGGCCGTTTCCTCCTTTCTCCTCACGTCTTACAGCAACAGGATTGCTCCTTTGTCCTCTCCCCCGTTTTGCCCTTCCACTCCTTCCCTCTCTCAGAAACAAACACCTTGTTCTTCCCAAAATTAAGGCTTTGAAAGAGATACTGAGACGTTTGTTTCGATGTGTTTATCCGTGAGAAGTGTTTATTCTACTGTTGGCCTTTAGAAAGTTTTGTTCCGCCCATTTGCTTCATTTTGATTTACTCCTTGTTGCTTTACTTTAGCGTAACAATAAAGTCCAATATGTGTTTACAGCCTTCTTGTTGGTTTTTCTGTGTGTTTGGTTTTTTGTGTGTGTTCAGGACTGAATGGTTTTAGTGAAGCTGCCTCTGAGACGTTGGGTTTGTGTTTGGCCTTGTGTGATTTTTTTCCTCTTATTTTCGTTTTGCCCTCATGAGCATAAATCTTTGAAGATTATCTATTAATGTTTTGATGAGCTGCTCATGCCATGACAGTAAAAATATGGGGTGTTTTTTTTTTGTTTTTTTTTTAGAAATTATGACTTTCAGTTCTGCATTTTAATCCATACTTTGTTTTGAAACAGATATCTTGTATTGAAAATAAAGATATCTGACAGTAAAGACAGTTTAAAATGTGCAATAAATAATCAATGACAATGCAGATGGTATTAGTGGTATTAGTGTTCCTGTTGCTTTAAAGCAAACTAGAAACGTTTTGGTTAATTTCTCTAACATATACTTCTGTATATGTTAGAGAAAGCTGACGCATACAATCATTAAATATTCAATTCTTTAATTCTCATATATTGATGTATCTATTTGGAATATTTCATTGATTTAACAATAACCTTCTTTTACTCATAAGACATGAAGAAAGCCTGTTTTCTGAAGGGCTGCAACAATATGCGTCATGGTTATTATTTGAAAATTCAATAATTAGCCTGTACAAGGTCTAAGGTCCATTTTTCAAATTGAATTTCTATTTCTTGAAATGATGTTTTTTGGTGATTTTGGGTTACAACCCTCCACAGCTGTCAGTGTAAACCAAGGAACATAAATTAACCCTGATGTCCAGATTTTAAAACTACATGGGGATATTATTCACTAACTGTTGGTCATAGTTGCAAAATAAAAAAATAACTAAAAGAAAGAAAGAAAATTACAATAATTATGTTATTATTGGACTGCTGTGGTTATGTAGTTTTATGGACATAGTAATAACGATCAGGTATTGTTTTGTGATTGATTTGTCATATGTTCTATTGATAGACAACATTCACCAATTTGAAGATTTTTTTGTGGCACTGATCTTCAAATTATTCACAAATAATGTAGCTTTTAGCATATTTAGTTGTAGGAAATCTCTAAACATTTCAAAGGTAAATCCAGCTCAGGAAACTGAAGTCACAATGTTTGACTTGTTATTGGTTGGCATTTGCTAAGCAGCGAACCCAGGAATGCCATTTATTTTCCTTGCTGCTGATTGGCACCTGCTAAATAAGACTATTATTGTTAGCTTTTGCGATAGTGCTAAGGCAGTTTCCATGAGAACACCTGCTGGGCCCGGCGGTATGGGTGGCAGGGCAGTTCACCAGCTGCCTGCCACGTTTTTGTGTTAAAAGCTACAGAATTTTTGAGGTTCACAAGCAGGCGTCATAGTTTGGAAATCATAACATGTGAGATCGACAGTCAGGTCGGCGCAATTGGTGCTCACTTCCTCCCACCCAGTTCAAATATAAACAGATGAGCCTTAGCCTGGTGGGGTGGGGACAAGAAAAGCCTGGTGGTCTGCCAGGCTTATTATACACGTGATTGATATTGCTAAAATGGCAGAAATTGTTGGGATATCATATTGTCACCATACACACACCCACCAGTAGAGGCAGTATGGTTCCTGAA
Source organism: Alfaro cultratus (assembly GCA_903066825.1). Lineage (NCBI taxonomy): Eukaryota > Metazoa > Chordata > Actinopteri > Cyprinodontiformes > Poeciliidae > Alfaro > Alfaro cultratus. Next base: position 23,725 of record CAEFZX010011921.1, on the reverse strand, counting down.
ACAACATCAGATCCTGACAGAACTAAAGCGCTCAGTGACAGCGCCGCGCTCTGAAAGCCATTCGTTTGTATCGCCTGTGGTTCACAGCAACCGCTTAGTGCCGAGCAATTACTGAGCAACGCTCGGGAAAACGTCTCGCTGTGCCTCGGTTGAACCTGAATTGGGTTGAACTCTGACCCCGGAGCGCTGTGTTTTCTACTCATTCAGCCAATAAACAGAAGATGTCTGTCAAGCTGCCCCCAAATGGGCTGAAAGTTGCTCATCAATGTGGAAGTTAGAGTTTCCTCTCAAAGCAGGCACTGCTCTCCGGCTCATATCGTCTCATTACAACTTTACCTTCCTTGATATTTCTCTTCTTCCCCTTTCTCATTACCAGGACTTGTGCTGTTGTTGGTTGTAGCACCAGACCTATGAATCATCATAGCTCACAGCTCTGCAGTGTTACAGCTGTCATATGTAAGCCTGTTATCCACTCATTATTTTCAGAACCCTGCTGACTTTGTGTTGTGCTTCACAAAAACGCCTTTGAGGAGCAGAGTGTTGACTGCTGAACCCCATGGAGAGCTCAAGAAATGCAGCTTTTGGTCCTGAAGGGTTCTAACGCAGTGGCTCGCTCATCCAGCGACAGCCAGTTTCAGACACAACACATGGAGGCTGGTTAACCCACAGGATGGGGCTGAATGTCTCTCTGTCTGGAGGATGAGAGCAGCACTTATTTAGAAAGCCGTTCTGCAAACGCTCCCTCCATATGTGCCGTGGAATGTTGCTGCCTTTTGTTACCCGTCAAGTCTGTCTTACAAGAAATGGTTCGCCGCTTTCAACTAGGGCTGGACGATACGGCTGAGAAACTTATCAGAATATAACCATGCCATATAAGTATATATAGATAATTGTCGATATTAATAATTATTGATTCATTTTTATTTTAAATATCTGAAATACTGTCAAACTGGTCCCATGACCTTTCCTGTTTCACAATGTTTGTTTTCTGATGGAAGGTTCTGGATCGGAGTTCAGTGAATATTGAATACATTCAATATTGAATAATCTATCAGATGTATTATCTATTGATATTGGTCACGTGTTTATGAGGATATATGTTGTTATTCGTTTATTGTGCAGCCATACTTTCAACATGTAAATTCATAGTAGGCGTTCGATATTTTATGAGCACTGGACATGAAGATGTGTGCTCCATGCGTGACGTCCTACATCTCTGTCTGCCACTCTTATTTTGAAGTAAGAAAGGAAGTAGATCTATTTTAGTGATAATGAACAGGATGCTTTCTGCATTCTCACCTCACCAAACAAACCAGGCTTTCTTGGTAAACAGACATGAGTTTTAATTAAAGCAAACTAAACAGGACTGGTGTGAATCAGAAACATTGCTAAAATACTTTCTCAATGAACTGACATTAACTCCTGGCTGTGTTGCCTTGTCTCTTGAGCTTGTGGTGCCATTATTCTTCCTGTCATTGTCATTGATTTTCACTTCTTATGCTATTGTTTTGTTGGCATTTTTGCATTTCTGTTTTGGCTTTTGAATTGTTGATTGTATTGAATTCAAATGAGATGCATTGGAAATGTGTGTTCTCCCTCAGTGGGTTAATAGTAATAAAATAGATATTTTTGGGGCGTCGTGACATGAGGTGCTGAATCCATGCCTAGTGTAGGCATTTCTGGGTTAAGTGCATGAGTTGCCACCCCTGGAGGAATCAGCCTACTTCTCATTTCCCTCTGCCAGCTTATCAGTTTTCAGTGCTACCTTATCAAAGGCCAGATCAGGAGCTGCCCTTTGCCAAGGATACAGCTTCCACTGGCTTCTCACTAGCTTGGATTTTCTCCAATGATTGAAGAAGAGTTTCACACACTGATTGCTTTCATAGCCTTTACCTTGTACGACTGTTCAACCAATTAAAGCCTATAAAAATAATGCGAGCATCAGCTCTTTTTTACTCTTTGGAAGCTTGTTGCCCCTGTGAGGAGAAGTGAGGAGAACTTTGCTTTGACTGGAAGTCGTTCCGCTTTGCCACATCATATTTAAGTGACAAAGTGTTGATAAAGCATCACACACAATTTTCTTCGGTTTGCTTCACTTTGACGATTTCCCGTATTTAGCATCTCAAAGTTCTGAACACACACAGCAGCTGTACTTTTTGTATTATTTATGATTTTAGTTGAGCGCAGTTTTTAATTCCGTTTAATTTTTTTAGTTGTTTTATTTTGGACATTTAAAATATCTTCCAGTTCCAGCGTTAAGTGTTCTTTGCAAAATTAAAGTACATTAATCTTTGAGAGCCATTATCAACATATTACTTGAAAATGGTCTCAAAACAACAATATTAATGTTTATCGCAATTTCTGGGGCAATTTATTGTCCAGTAAATGTTGTTATTGTGACAGACCTCGCCTGAACAAAATGTCACTGAATCGACATTGAAAAGAAAATGTTACCTTCCATTTAAGCAAAAATGAAAATATTTCTTTAAAAAGTGAAGGATGAAAATATCCTGACCTAAAGACGATTAGAACTTTACCATTAAATCTCTACTGCTCAGAATTTCATGGTTGATTTCTATTTTATTGAAATCATCCAACTGACTTTGACTTGACCATTTCATATTAGCATTTACTGCGGTTAGCACTGCTAGCACAACTAAGGCAGCAGTTTCAGTGTGTTTCCTGAAGGACGCAAAAGTGTCACACTTTGATATACAAATTGCTGCCAACATTTCCAAATCCAGAATGTTCCAAAACAAAGACTGAAAAGAAGAAATCAGAGTAACTTTCCTGCCTTCCTGTTATCAACTGAATATCTTGCTCTACCTTACTGTCTGAACGAACTGCAGAAATGTCTCAACATATGAATGAAAATACAACTTCCTTATAATTAGCTTCTAGCGTCTCCATGCTTCGTCTTCATACATATTAAAAACTCTACTTATACTGAAATAGTTACCTTTGAGTCTTCTGGCAGTAAGAGCTTCTGGACCAAAGAGTGTTGTCAGAAGCTATTGACAGTTAGCTATTGCTAACAGGTCTAATGCATCACCTACTGGCTCAGTGCTGCATGTTCACTGATCAGGAAAAGATCAGATTATTGGTTTGGCTGCTGATTTCCAGGCTTAATGTTCACACAACAGAAAGGTTGAAAAGTAAAATTCTCGTGGTATTTTTTTGTTTTCTTGCTAGAGTTGCACAACTCCTGGGATCCCTATGCTGCTCATTCAGCTGACTGCTTGGATTCAAATATTTGATAGCATTTAATAATTAGCCACAGGATGGACTGATAAAAATATCCATGAATGTTCAGTGAATGTGAAGAACACAACGGTTGTTTTTTATTCACAAATAAATGTATTGACAACTTGTTTGGAGTTTTTCTTTGAATAAACTCTGTACCAATTCTCAATACATGAACAATGGAATAACTTCTTTTTTAAAGACCAGCTGTCTGTACGGCTGAACTAAAACACTCAACACACAAAAATACATCCTGTGTTTATCCATAAACAGCCGCACCGACTTTACAGCAAACAACGGTCCTTACAGCCGCTTATTTTAAATGAGAATCACCAATAAATGACAGGAGACAGGGCGGTCCGAGGTCGTGTGTCTTTTTCTGATTTTCTTTCTGATGGACCACAAATTAGAGGGGCTCAATTACACGTGTTTTGTTGCGGAAATCCTCTCAGGCTCTGGCGCTCGCACAGGAAATGGGTGTGATGCTGAACAGCTGAGACACGTGGTCTCAAACACAAACGACTTCTGTTCTCCTCTTTCTGTTTGTTCAGGACAAAAAAAAAAAAAAACACACAAGAAAAACCAAGAATCGAGACCAATTATTTTCATTATCCCATCTGGTGCCCTTCACCTGTCGTTGCTAGGCAGCGACTGACATCATATTTTAAATAGAAGCGTAACAGCAACGTTGGGCTTTTAATAGAGCCTGTTTGCAGGCCAGGCGCTGCACTGACAGCGTGTGTTTTGGACAGCGTGTGTTTTGGACAGCGTGTGTTTTGGACAGCGTGTGTTTTGGACAGCGTTGCGTAACGGCTGTCTCAGCCAGCGCTCAGTGTGTCTGTCAGGGTATTGTTTGAGTGTCTGCTGCTCAGCCTTGTGGAGACATTTCTGCTGACTTTTCTCAAACACACACAAAGACACACACACACACACAGAGAGAGACGCATGATTTATGGACTCACATAGGACTTTCTGTGAGGGCAACAGGTCATGAAGTTCTTTCCTAATTGTCAGAATTTTCTTCATCTTGACAATTAGGATGAAAAAAATCATAATTTCTTCATCCTAAGAAATTTCTATGAACAGAAAATTTGCTCTTTGTTCATTTGTATGACTGTATGAACAATTGTATGAACATTTGTCCATGCAAATGTATGGAACAACATTTGTTCTGATTGTACTGAACATCAGAGAAATCTTGGAGTTTTCTTTGGTAAATTAGAGTAGATAAAGGGGCACTATTATGTATTTTCCAGACACATAGAGCCAATTTATAGGACAATCAATTAATTGCTACATTTAATTGTTATGAAAATCAAATATGACTGAAGAAATTTGACTTTGTAATTTGACACCTTGAAGTTGTGCCTGTCTCTTTAAGAAACTCCTGCTGCTCTTTCTGAAACATTTCTACCAGCGTTGCACTGAGAAGTAGCTCCTGTAATGAGCTCCGCAGATGTTCCGCCAGGTGTTTGCTAATGGCTGCTGGCTAGTCTGAAGGAGCTGAGGGGATGGGGGAACTTGTGAGGCTCTGTGAGGCAGGAGCTTAAAAACTGCATCTTGAAGATGGTGGTCGCCATGGAGATTAAAGGATTTCTCAAACATGCATGAATGAATCAAATCAACACTCCAGGAATGTTTTGATGAGGAAGCAACATTATAACATGATGTAAAGCTGAAAAAAGTCGATTTTACATAATACCTCCCCTTTAATAACTATTTTCTATTTCCCTACTGGGTGTGATGTGCGACTGAGAAATGATGGAAAGGTTAATCAGACCTCCCTGTGAGCCTTGACCTTACGTGTTGCTCTTTAAGGCGAGGGCGTTCTCTTGGGCTAACACAGATGCCAAACAACTTTCTGTTCACTCTGCTTTGTCTGCAGCAGTAATTTCTGCTCTGTTCATTTTCTTGTAAATTGGTCACATTCCTCACAAAATCAGAGTAGCCATATATGAAAACAGTAACACTAAACCGAGCTTGAGTAAAATCTAATGTAATGCCATTATTCCTCTGGAATCCAGATCTAATCCCCCCACAATCCAGCTAAATTTAACTCATCCAATACAAAACACTTAAATACAGACCTGTTTAATCCAGCTGTAATCTAATTCGGCCTACTGTGTCAATCCAGGATGAAGATAAGGAAGTGGTGGAAAAAGTCTCATCATTGATTTAAAACTCTTCAACTGAATAAAGTTTTCCAGAACTCAGAAACTGTTAGTGTCTCATGTACGGAAGCATATTAGGGCCATTTTAGATGGAAAAAAGGAGAAAATTTACTCCAAAAAAGTTCAGAAACTTTAATACTAATCTCAAAATCTTTTGAGAAAAATAGAAATTTGTGAGTTTCAATAGTCTAAAATTTGGGACTTTTGAAACTCACAAATTTTCATGTTTTTAATAGAAAATTTCTGAGTTTAAAATCAAAATTTCAGATTTTTTTTCCAGCAAATTTTCAACTTTTGAAGCTCAGAAATGTCCTTGTTTGTTTTTTTCCCCCCTTTGTCTTTTGGACATATACTGCTGTGTTTAATACTCCGTCATACCCACCAGTTTATTTTCTCATTTTTAAAAAAGTGATGGCTTTTTACACAATTTTTATTTTAGTAAAACATTTTTGTTTTGTTTTTTTGTAAAAAAATTGGCAGATCTTACTAGAAGATGCCAAGTCATCATAATTCCTCTGTCGTGCCTGACCTTTCCTCCCTTTTAATTGGTGTAATCTGAATAATGCAAACAGTTTTAGTTTTAAAGAATGAGGTATTTCTCCTAGCAGTGATTCCCATGACCAGACATGATGGGTTTTCCCTTAAATGGATTCATAAAGCCTCATTTAAACGGCGTCAGCTCCAAGTGATGGTGTTTGCTGTGTGAAACAATTCTAGGAGAAAATTTACACAAGTGCAAACTGAAGTCTGCAGACATTTAGAACCATCAGCGTCTCAGTGATATTAGGAACACAGTCTGGATTCTCAAACATATCACAGAGAATTATGGAATAGCTTCTTATTATTGAACATTTTCAGTTTTATGATATGCATATAAACAGCTGGACCATTAAAACCAAATTAACAAAATATTAGTCAGTGGGGAAAATTAACATTCTCTTCCATGGCCATTAATTTTTACCTGCTACACAGAAATGATACAAGCCTATTTCTTTCAACCACTTGTACTCTTGTGTGAGATTTTATATGATTTGCATTACAAAGAAATACATAATCAAGGTAAATTTGTTTATTGACAATATTTATCATCATTTATTCCTAACTTAGTAGAAAGAACCGTACCTACTGTGCCATACATGTGTACTTTACGGCCAAACTGGATATATTCTATTTTTCCTGTTTTTATTTGCGTGAATTTTACGTTTTACAAAGTAAATTATAAAGTACTTATAAAGTTCCAGCGATTATAATGTAGTATATGAATAAAGTGGACAAGTTTTCAAAGGAATAGAATTTAACAAATACCTGAAATAATTGGTTTACTAGTAAATGGCTAAAAATCTGTCAGTTATTAATAAGTATTTTAAGTACAAAGATGTAAGGTTAAAGTTCACACATATGATCAATATGTAGAATTTTAATGTGATTATGACAGTAGTTTTTATATTTCTTACATTTATTTATTTATTTATTTATTTATTTATTTATTTATTTATTTATTGTTGCTGTGTTAGCCTAACAGCTAAAACAGAAGTGATAAATTTTTCTTATGGTGACATTTATCGTTATCACAACAGTACAACAAAATATCATAAAAACACACAAAAAAAACAATTTTAAATCCATGTTGCCGCCACTTTGGCTGATATTAATATGTAATATTATTAACCAAGTATTATGCTTCAGCCTGTATCCGCAGCAGTGATCTGCTCTTCCTGCAGGAATGATCTCTGCTGCTGGGATCATTCCATGAAACCAGGTCAGCGCTTTCATCTTTTTATGAATTCCTAGAACCATAATCACTTGGACAGATTTCTGACTCTGAGACTCTGAGGTTTATCATTTACACTGCCAACCACCAGGGGGCAGTAAATGGATCTTTCTGTACCTCTTTTTGTGTTTTGTCTGGTGCTGTGCTCTTTGCAGACGCCTCAGTCTGACGAATGGAGAACTTGTGTGGACTGATTCCTGAAGCGTTTCTTTGAAAGTCGGTCCTGGGACGTCCCTGTAAATCACCACAACGCCTTTCAGCTCAAAACTGTTTCACTTAAAACTACAAAAGTCAAAATGTTTCCCCTGACAGCCACCGTACATGACACGTGGTGTTTAAGAATAAACCTCCGGAGAAGACCAGTCTCCATTAAGTAGCTTTTATTTTCAATTATTCAAAATGAACCTTCCACTGCTCCTGTTCTCCTCCTCGTCCCGCCGCCTGAAAGATTCATTAAGCCATTTTCTGACGGGGGGCCTTCCAACGCTTTTCTCTTCTCCTGCCATGTTTTCTTTTCTCCCTCCTCTTCACTTCTATTTTTCATTTCTTCTCCCTCCTCAGACGTCTCCTGTGTTCATTCTCTCCTTTAGCCATCCCGGATTTCCTCCATTCTCGTCCCGTTTCTTCATCCTTCCCATTTCCTTTTCCTACTGTCACTTCTCCCTCCGCCTGATCTCACCCTAATCCCCCCTCACTCTCCCTCCTCCCCTTCCATCCCCAGTTTCTCGCAGTTTTGTATTCGCGTTTACCCGTGCGTGTGTGTGCGCCCGTCTGCAGATATCAGCCGCTTGCCAGGCCCACCAGAGAAGCTGGGAAGCTTTAAGCTGTTGCATAACAAATGTCCTCTTGACTTGAAAGTGTGTCATTGCTTTGGATAAGGGCCCCTTGTGGCTGCAGCCTACAGACATTTACAGGGCTCCCCTGATAGCATTAAAGCCTGGACAGAAGGATGGAGGGAGAGGACAGATATAAAAGGCAAGCAGTGGAGAAAGATGGCAGTGATGGAAAAGGGCAAGGACGGAGGAGGGAGATAAAACAAGGAGGGGCGATCAGCCGTGCAGTGGGGCCCTTACTGGTGGGATTCATGGGGAGTTAAGGGGAAGTGAAGGAACGGAGATGAGTCTAATCAAATTAGGCAGACGGATGGGAAGAAACGGCAGAGAGCGAGCCAGGCGGGTTTCGAGGTGAAACCGTGAATGGTCTAGACACGAAGGAGACGCTGTCCTCTTGTCTGTTTGCCTGGGTGGGTCTGGTCTGTCCTCTGATGCCACAATAGTTTTATTTATGTGCTCTGCCTCACAGAAGCCAGGGGGTATAAGAGCTGCAGAGAACATTCACATCAGAATGGAAATGGGAAGGACTTCACTGGAGCTGCATCTCCGTTGCAAACGTTCGCAAACCTTTGTCGATATTCGGAAAAAACTCAAATTTGCCAATGCAGTTGATGTAAGAAACACATTTAAAATCACAGGAGAATATGTTTGTTGATGAGATAAGTAAACAAGCATGCAGCACCATCTTCCACCAAACTCGTCCTGTTTTCATCTTCGGGGTTTGTGCCAGTGGCAACATCCAGTTGTTGATCATGTGACTCGTGATGTCAAAAAAAGTGTTTCCTTTGGAGTTTTGCAAGATAAGCAAAAATCCAACTAACAAATTATGCCAACACACATGTAGGCCCGTCACAATAAACAATAAATCGATTAATCTCATGAGCTGGGGGTCTTTCTGCATAGAGCCTGTGTTTTCTCCCAGTTTGTGCGTGGGCTCCGATGGGAACTCCAGCTTCCTCCCGCTGTCCACAAACAAGACTGTTAGACTAATTAGTTATTCTAAATTACCCTTAGGAATGTGAATGTGTGTGTGTGTGTGTGTGTGGGTGTGTGTGTGTGTGTGTGTGTGTATACCCCTGAACTTAGACGGATTAGCTGGATGGAAAACCTGAAGGAAAATGATGACCTGCCAAAGCGTTCCAGAACTATCACTTTAAAGCAGGACTGGGCAGTCCTGGTCCTGGAGGACCAGACTAGCTGCAGCTTTTAGATGCATCTCTACTTTAACACACATGAGTCAAATAATGAGGTCATTAGCAGGACTGGAGAACTTGAGGTGATTCAGCTGCTGGATTTAAGTGTGTTGGACCAGGGAGACATGTAAGAGTTGCAGGACACCAGCCCTCGAGGACCAGGACTGCCCACTCCTGCCTTAAAGGGATAGTTCAGTTTTTATTTTCAACCTTATCTTAACTGCAGTAGATAACTCTGTTAGCATCGTTACTCTGATGAGAGAGATTATTTTCCCCTTGTGGCTCATTAGAGCAGTGCCAAGACATTTTCATCATTTCAGAACAAGTCCAACTTTAAAATATTAAAGTGATATCTGTAGCTTCATTTTTTCATTAACCTGCAAACTGCTGTGAAGTTTGCACTAGATGGCTGTTTTCATACAAGTCTGTGGTTGTTTACAGTGAATGCTGTGGCAGCTTGTAGTCCAATTCACACACACACACCTGTCAAGCACATAATACATTTATAGAAATGTTCTACTCTATTCCATTCAAATTTAATTCAAAAATGTTTAATTGATCCCATACGGAAAATAAATGTTGTAACTAGAGATGCAGCAATCCAATATTAATACCTCTGTTGGTCCAGATGGAGAATCTTTTTAGATCATTTATCAACAACAATGTGCCTGACTCCTAAGGGCAGATCTGTTCGGTCTAATTCTATGCTTGGTGCTCTGAGAGACATCCTGCATTATTATTTTACATTATATTTAGAATTCCTAATTGCTCTTTCTGAACCATTTGACAGAAGGTTTGTTGCAGTTTATTTTTACGTTTCACCAAGATAGTCAATCTGCTGTTTTTGTCTGTTTCAGTTTCTTCATCATTTATTTTTCATTGGCTGTTCTACCCCTAACTGCACTGACTGAACAAATTAAAGTTTGTTTTCCATTTTTGACCAAGCTTGTGAAACTATTGGTGTATTTCAGTGCGCTGTGCTGGTGCAGAGTTATCAAATACATTTGTAATTCAGTTTATTTGTGTCTGTGTTTAAAAAATAGAGACGTTTTGAATAATTTCAGGACTGCTTTTCTGCATCGGGTCGGTATCAGCCGATGGTGATGGAGAGAGATGATCATGACAGTAATGTAAAGAACAATATATTTTCCTGTTTCTTATTAGCTTTACTTCCTGATTAGTTAGTTTTATTTGCAGCAGAAGGGACAGACACCAAGGATACCAAACTTTCTTCTGATCACCACTCAAGGCAGTCGGCACCAGCTCTGGTACCGCTACCACAGTTTGAGAACCTGATAGTGATTCATAAGAAAGCATCTGGATGAACCGTTGAGTTGTAGAGTTTTCATCCCATCCTGTAGTTAAATCTAATCATTGCTACATCAGAGTGAAGTTGACTTTAAGATGGTCGCCAGCCCGAACCTCTGAAAAGACCTGAAATTAAAACCAATCTGAGTTATCACTTTTTGAGAAGATTCTCTTTTTCTTCACTTTTTGTTCACTTCAGACCAGAGAGTAAAACCTGGAGCTCTCAGAGTTTTCCCTTCCAGAAATCCTCTCATTAATGACAGACAAGTGGAGGGTGAAATAAAAAGCTGTCGTTGCAGTAAGGGGTAATTGCTTTCCATTACTTGAGATCATAAATGCATAATGCAGCGCTACCCTGAGAGCTCGCTTTTTGCTCTTGGATAATCTGAAGTCTGAAACCCGGAGATAGACAGTGTTACACAGCGACACCCCCCCAATCCCCCCTCCCCCCCCACACACACGCACACACACACACATACAGTGAGGTGTCAAGGTGGCAGCAGCAACAAAGGGTCTTGTTTATTAAAGTACCTTGTGAGATGACAAATGAAGCATGAAATGAGGATCTCACACACAAAGCAGACATGCCAGGCAGTGTATGGCGAGAGCTCAGAGGAAAATCAGTGGAGGAGCGACCTGTGTCATACTGCGAAAAGGATCATAAACATACAGACAAAAAGAATCAATTTCATGGGTTGCGATGGTAAACAGAATGTGAAGGCGTCTGTTTCATTTGGACCCTGAGCTGGTGGAGTGGGTTCCAGCCAGTCGGCCGTTGGTGGTTTTAGTGTTACGTTATGGAGTAATATCCCAAGCAGAGTATGTAAAACCTGACTGTCAACTGGTAGGTCAGGCAGAGGAACTGCCAAGTGATCAGTGGTAACTTTTCAGGAGCTGCAGAGATCCACAGCACAGGTGGGAGAGTCTAATGGTAAGACAACTATATTAAATCCCCCTTCTTATTGCAATGTAAATATGAAGATGTGTGCAATACTGCAACCACAAATAAATAATTGGCTGCAAAATTTGGCTGGACATTTTTTTAACATTTTTCAAGTGCCATGCATTCATACTCTGCATGCTGATATCATTGTATGCCAGTAACAACTTTATTGGCATACAGCGGGAGCCAGTATTGCACGTTGTACTAAATGTGCCATCTGTGACACACTATGGTCACAACATCATACTGTAGGAATGCTATTCTTAAGCAGGGACAAGTTGTGTGGTTAGATCTAAATTCGGGGTCATTGTGGATTCCAGCAAGAACACAATCCTAAATAAACTGGCTAAGCTGCAATCAAATGGTTAAGATTAAAGCACATCCATGCCTCAGAGTGGTCCAATCAAATCCAGATGTAAATCAAAATGAGAATTTGCCGCCAGACTTAAAAAAAAAAAATGTTTATAGACATTCTCCATCGAGGGCTCAAACCTGTCCAATTTGTATTTGTAAAAACTTTTGAAAATTATGTATATTCAATCCAGTTCATTCCCTGCATAAACTGAACATGAATGTGTAGCTGGTGAAGTAAAAGTAAAGTATTTATCCCCATAATGTATTCCATATACCAACCACTTTTCATTGTGAAAGCCTGTAGAGAGACACATACTTTCAGTGGAAGTATGGGTGTTGTTAGGGTGGATGGTAAGCACTCTGTCAGCATGTCATTGCTGCTGACAGACAGAAGACTGTGACTTAAGCTTGATGCACAGCAAACATTATATGAATATACTGAACTGAAAGCACGCCTCGGAGCCCTGTCATCTCCTCGGCTGGCAGGAAGGTGGTGGGTGGATGATCGCTTCCTGTCAGGTGACATCTTCATGGCCCACTTGCAGACACTGCCCTGAGCAGAAAAATAAGTTTGCATGAAAACATAGAGGCAAAACAATTTAGGAGCTGCAGAGAGTTGGATGGGGGTTCTGTTGAAATCCTTATTCAGCTTCACAGCGCCAGTAAACAGTATTCGCCTTTTTATCACTTTTACAAATCAGTCGTGAGCAACAAAATTTGACTTTTGAGCAAAAGACATACAAAAGAATCCGTTAAAATGTCAACATGAAAACAGAACATTTCCACAAAATAATGACAATTAAATGGAATTATTTAACATAAAATAAGCGACTGCACAAATATTCACCCCCTTTAAAGCGACAGACCTGTCAACACAGGCCAGTCGGTGCCAGCAGTCTCACAATGAGTGGAATGGAGCACAGTGACTGTATCTCTGGTGAGTGTAACATAAAGACACCTGTGTCTGGAAGGTCCATTTACTGGTTAATCAGTATTCCTAGCAACTATTACAGCATGAGGACAAAAGAATGGTAATGATAAATGGGAAATGGCCTGTACTTGCATAGTGCTTCATTTAGACCAGAAGACCCCAAAGCACTTTACATTCAGTTATTCACCTATTAAAGCACACATTCGCCATTCAGGCACTGGTGGTGGTAAGCTACATTGTAGCCACAGATGCTCTGCAGCTTTATATAGACAGAAAAAAGACATAAAGCTCCACAGAAATGGGTCGAAGACAACGAGGTGGATGTTCTGGAGTGGCACAGTCAAAGCCCGGACCTCAATCTGACAGAGAATTGGTGGAAGGACTTGTTTCCTTCCAATCTCCATTGAACCTGATAGAGCTGGAACAATTCTGCAAGGAACAATGGAGGAAAATTACAGTGTCTGGTTAAGATGGTGCCCAGAGATGCATCTACTAAAAATTAACTTGAATGGGGTAAATATTATGCAGTCGCATATTTTATGTTATGTGCGTATTATTTTTTTATTATTTTGTAGAAATCACTTTTGACTTTTTTTGTCATTTCGTTTGTGTCAAAAAAGCTCAATTTTGTTGCTTGTGATTGATTTGTAAAAACAATTAAAAGGATGAAGCATCCAAGAGGCTGAATACTTTATGAAGACACCTTTTATATGGTGGGTATTTTATATGTAGCACAGTCTAAACCCATAAGCAGTTCTAGGATACATGTATGCATCCTCAAAGGGAGTGACAGGAGAATCTCCCTGTAATCATCTCTGAATCGGGAGTGAAGTCAGTGCTGTGCTGCAAGGAAACGGGTGTGACTCACTCACTGGAGTGTAATGCTGCCATCTATAGGTTAGCGCTTCATTCCAGATGCCAGCAACGCCTTTCCAGTCCACACTTTTCTGGTGTAAGATCAGTCACATTAGAGCCTCTGACTGACTGCACAAGTCATGTCTTGCACCTAACACTACCACAGTGAGACAAAAAACCAAACTGAAAGAGAAGCAAAAACCCTGAAAGAAATACAAAAAAGGCGGCTGACACAAAAGCAGGAGGTTAAGCTGGATCAAAAACAAGCAAGTTTCTGCATTTTGTTGGTGCATCATTCTCCTGTTTCCATTCCAGCATTTTTCATTTGTGTCCCTGTTCCTTAAAAAGACACAAAAATATAAATATATAATATATAAAATAATATTTGCTGTGGGGTAATTATCTTTAGGAAGGAAAACAATAGTTTTCACATTTTTTGCAAAATAAAAATCTTCAAATGTTCTCAGATTTTGATTGTACATGTACTCCAAATCCTCTTATCTGTGAATACATTTTGATAAATATAATGTTTAATCACTTTTGTATAATTGTGGTATTTTTGCATTTATATTCAGCCCCCCCTGAGTCAAAATCTTACTATCTTCACTACATTTACAGCTGTAGGTTTCTTGGGGCATGTCTCTGTCAGCTTTGCCCCACTCTTCAGTCTTTTAGAGCCTGTAACAGGTTTTCTTCCCTATTATCACCTCCATGTCACCTATATAACAACCTAGTAACGCCATATTCCTATGATTTTCAGAGGACAAATCGAACAGTGGTCTGTGAGACGTTCAAAGCTTGTCATATTCTTTAATTTTTCTTTGACCTAAACCTACTTTAAACTTCTCCACACTGCATTCCAGTTATGTGTTGAGTTAGACACAGAGTTCACTAATTAAATAAGCCTGGGGATGACTGGTGACACCACATTTCCTCTAAGTGTAAAGAGGGCTGAATACATATGCTCACCACACTTTTTAGGATTTTGTTCGTACAAAAATAATTTCAAAACAATCATTTTTCTCTCTTTTCATAATTATTTCACAAAGTTTGTGGTAGTAATGTGAAAAAAATGCAGAACACTTCAAGGGATGTGATTAATTTTGAAAGGTGGTGGAAAACGGGTTCATACATCATCATAATTTTATGATCAATCACAAAATCAATTAATACCTCCTGTGAGCCGAACGGGGAGTTAAACATGCAGTTCTTAAGCCATTAGAAAAGTTGTTTCTAAAGGTTATTACCACCCTCTGCTTAAACAGATGTGACCTTCAAGTCGGTGTCTGATTGGCACCCAGTTGCCCTGTTTGATTTCTGGTCAGCTTCTCACCTGGCGCGCTCACAGCCAGCTGGCGAAGAAGCAGAAGGTTTCATTGAGAGGTTCCCCACCCTGTCACTTAGTACTTGCTGCCATACGAACAAACACCTCTTGGCTTCAAAGTGGGAACCTCGCACAACATTCCCAAAACCCTTGCGGACTCAAAGACATCCGGTTTCATCAGGCTCTGTGCAAGCAGGTATTTTGAATTTTCTATTCCTGCCACAGGAAGGCAGATTTTATAGATGCCTGCTTATCAGTCAGGCCCAATTGATTACAGTGTCACTGATGAACATTGTGCTGGTTGATGATAGGCAAACTAAGAATAGCTAATTTTATTTTAAGGTGCTATCAATGAAAAAGGAAACTGAACATTAATAAAGTGTCTGGAAATGTTTACACTGTTTCCAACATTATTTACAGGAAAACAGCATTGTAAAGTCCGAGGAATGTGACAAGCAAAAATCTACAATTAATTGGCAATTAATTGAAGAAGCAGTCAAAAGCTCATTGCTATCTCTAGAGGAGCTGCACAGATCAGAAATCTCAGAAAGAAAAATCTGTTGAAAAGGTTCCTATGAGTCATGGTTTCTACAAATCTCCTCCAGTGGCAGAAAAACAACTCAAACCAACTTAGAATCAGTGGCAAGAACCGCAAATTGAAGATCATAGCTCTATCCCATCTGACTGAGATTAAGCCACTTTCAAAGAGGGATTGGCAAAAATATGTACAAATCTGATGAAGACACAGCAAGTAGTGATTCAAGATAAAGAGTTGAATATCAAAGCAAATGCCATAGTTTTCAGATTTTGAAAAACGTGAAGAAGGGATACGAACACCTTTGCATGTTTAGGCTTTTGCTTTCGGAATTCATATGAAAAAGAAAACAGATAAAACAAATTGAATTAAAATTCCATATTATTTGAAGGATTTTCATAGATTTCCAGACTAAGACATAATTCTCGTCCTTCGGCATATGTAGCGCGGCAGGTTTTCAGCATGACTGTTTTTGTCCAAGTGACACTGGCTTGTGTCTGTCCCCCAGTTAATCAAAGCTTGTGTTGACACAGGAAGTCTATTGGAGAACATCACAATAGAGGCGTTGGTGTGTTCCTGAGTTTGTGTTGAGGGGTGATCCACTTGCACTCGCACTGCATTTCCTCTTTGTGTGACAGACAAAGCAGATAGCTCTCCGTCTATCTGGGAAGATAGGATCGCTGTACAAACAGCAGCCAGCCATTATTGACACTGCGTCTGTGTGAGTGCATGGGTGGCACATGGTGAGGGCATCAAGAAAGAAGAGTGAGCGTATTGGAAGCCTGTTAAACAGTGCAGAAAGTGTTACTGTCAGACACCTCCTAATGCCACAGGGTGCGTCAGAAGAAGTGCATTATCTGCTCTGATTGCCATTCATTGTGCTTGTACTAAAAGTCATTAAATGACAGTTTATACATTTAAGAGCAGTTGTGCAATTCAAGATTTATTTTCCTCGTTACAGGATGACAAAGAAAGGTGAGTCTTTGAAATGTTTACCATACACAAATTTTGCTTCCTTTATGATGAAGTTAACTACTGTCAACCTCATCTTAATCTTCACAACAAAAATAAGTTTTACATAAAGAGTTAACTCTTACGCAATGGTCCACCAAACAAATCTTCAGTTCCTTAATAAATGTGGTCAGAAATGGGAGGAAATTTGAAGAAAGACAAACAAAATACACATTTTTGTTAAAAAATATATCTCTATTCTATCTATGGTGTATAATATTGTCAATTAACTTGGAATTTAAAAAAATCCCTTTTGGCAAAGGTTAAGCTTGAAGACCAGACACCCATGTTGAATGTGCACACCCATAGTCTTGGTAGGAACCACTTTAGAAACCATCATAGTTCTGATATCAGCACAGTTAATTGAAGTTCCTTAGAAAGGAATAGCCACTCCCCATATCTCCATGGAAAGAGTCCAGCACAACTGTTAACCTACCAAAACATTGGCTATCCACCAAAACAGGTCAGAATATGAGAGCATTAATCATAGAGGAAGACAAAAGGTCCATGGTAATTCTGGAGAAGCTTGAGAGAGCCACGACTTAGAATCTGTCAAGAGTATGACTATTAGCTTTAAATAGTTGACAAAATAAACATTTGGAAGAAGATGATTGCAAAAGTAGTGCTTTCTGGATTACAGTCCATCTAACTATTGACTTGCAAGACAGGGTTACTGGGGTAAAAGGGTCAGTAGGGGCAAGTCAACCTGGAGCATCCAGACACTTTACATTTGGGTTAGAACCATTTCAGTTTATGTTGAAGACGATGACTTGAAGATGGCAACAGATGAGACTGCAAGGCTCCCAATCCTACCACTCCTTCAGTATTTATGAAGATCCTTTGAAAACTACAAATATTATAGGTGACAAGACACAGCCCAAGTGGAATCCAACTAGCATGAGATCGACTCTGTGCCGAAAATCAGGACGTAGCTCCTGCTTTGGTTGCAGAAAAAAAAACAGCTCTGAAAAGCATCCATTGGTGTCCCATACGTTCACAGAAGAGGACTTTGCAAGTTTTTCCCACATACTAAACCCACAAATCCCTTTTCCTTACAAATGTGACATATTAGATGGGATAATAAGCAGACTTTGGAAAGGTGTAAGACTTACTGCCAAGGAGAAATAGTTGGCCAAGCACATTCTTCCTTACTTTTTGTGCCAAGTTCGACTCCATAAATTGCCTCCTTTACAGTTCTGTAGTTGTGGTGACTACTTTTGCATAATGACCCTATATTACAGCTTACCTAATAAGCAGCACGATAATCGAAGCTATAACATACTTTCTCCCCTCAAATTCTGCAAAGCATCCAAATAAAGAATCGAAGTTAGCCCTGACTGTTGGCAGAAAATAACTTTCCAGGCCCTAAACACTGAAGAATGAGGAATTAAAACACAGGGACTGAGGCTGGTCGTAATACGAAGACTGAAACAGGGAGTGACTGAGTAGAGGGTGTGATGGGAAAAGGAACAATAGTTACCAGAGGAAAGAAAGTGAGAGACGAAGCAATGGGGGAAGACAGATAAGGCTAGTGGCTTATCCTAGTTACTCGGAAAGGATTAAGCAATGTGCCACTGTTTTGGTGAAACACACATGCTCACAAGAATGATCTGTCTTTTGGGTCTGCGCACACAAACACATACACACCCATCCACACACGCATGCATGCATGCGAACACACCCACACACCAAGCCATGTGCTGAAAGGGGTTAAGGAGCTACGTTGCCCTCTGAGCTGGTCTTACGAGGCTGTAATGACTTTAGTGGATGCTGAATTCTTTTTATCCACCAGTGTAATATAATAAAGCAGAGAGAAGGGAGCTATCTTCTCCTGACCGCCTCTATCAGCCTCAGTAGACCATCTTACTGACTCTCAGCTCTTTTTTTCCACCTTTTTAACTTCTGCCATTCTCATCACTCAGAATCTCTGCTTGGTCCCTCTTAACCTTGACTGATTTACTTTGTTTCCTCTTTGTCATCAATTATGTCGTGGATACTTACAGCTTCAAGCTTTTCCACTTTTATAATCTTTATTCCTCCGCAACGTATGGCAGGAAGGAGCCATCTGAACCACTTCACTGTCCGTCCCAGGCTGTTTAACTCCAGGTTCTCTGCCACTTCCTCTCTCTGGTTATCTTTGTGTTCTGCATAGCTCATCCATTCTTTGTTTTCTTACTTTGAAGGCTAGATTTAACAAGGCAGCTCTTCCTTGGGGACAGTGTGAGAAAGAATATGGTTATTCTCAGTGCAGATAATAACCATTGTAAGTAGTAACTGATTGGACCTATTTACAGCATGCAATAAAAGGAAACAGTAAAGATTATAATTATCCAAAAAGGATCTTAATTAAAAGACTCAGAAGATGAAAAGTTGTAAGGATGAAGGGGGAGGAGGAGTTTTATATTGAGAAGAGTAAGGCTGTTAGAAAAAAATTTAAGCGGGATATTTTTTTTTATTTCAGAAAGTTAATTTAAAAAAAAAAGTCAGGATTAAACTTTGGCGTTCAGCATAGATATTCTCTCATCTCTCTCACCTTTGCATTTTGACAAAAAAAAACGTTGCAACAGTGTCAGTCTGTGGTGTTATGTCTAAATATTAGTCCTCTAATGCAAAATCTCTCAAAATTACCCAAGTTCCAGGCAAATAGATTTTTTTTTTAAGTACCATCACAGTTAGGTACTTCTCCATTTATTTGTTGGTTTACATAGCCACCACCAGCAGTTACTTCTAGTTCACTTTTGTCCTCCTTAATTTATACTTGGGCTCCTCAAAATATTTTTGAAGTGCACTTGTCTTTCCAGTGGTTTCTATCTGAAGCAAAGATCAGTGTGCTTGCATTGCTCTTTTTGGCAGCTTGTGCACATTAGTTGCATATCACCTTTCTGGGTTTTAATTAGTTTTTTGGGTCTGTCGTCGTCATGCAACAATATAATTATAATTAATATTATTCCACAAACATGTTTGTTGTAACTGGAAGTATTGCTAATGTTTTGAAGTAGCCCAACTACCAAAGCCCTGCCTGGAGTCTGATAGAGAATCTGTGGAGGGAGCTAAAGATTAGGGTGATGGCATGGAAGACTTCAACCTGGAAGACTTGGAGCTCATGGTGATCCACCTCTGCACAATGCAACTTGCCAATGACAGCGCAAACGTATAGCAAAAAATAAGCAATGTTCAGGCCACATTTGACACATAAATTATGATACCTCAATTTTTTCTGTGCTTGGCCTATATTAAAAAAGATTTTTATGCTTATTAAGAACTGTTAGAATGCTGTAATGCCAATAAAATGTTTCCATTTATTGTTGGGACTGGTATAAATAATTTGCTATATTTTGTTTTTCCACTAAGCTCTCTGTTTTCTTTTTGCATTGATTTATAACGTTTTAAAAGATGGCTTTTCCATTATCGGAAGCAAACTTCTTTATTGAACGAAAGCAATTTCAAATCCAAATTTTTTTATTCTATGTTGTACTGTATGAACGCTTCAGACTAGCACTGTAAATGAAATAAACACCACCATACAAGCATACCTCACAGCCTCTTTATTAGTGCTTTCGTTTCTTGTCTTCCTTCCTTTTACATGTTCCTTTCATTACACCACCTCACTGAGCCGAACGTGTTTGTACGTATTGTAGTTATTAGCGTTGGTGGTGGTGATGGGGGGGGGGTTCTAATTTAATTCTCCAGCAACCAGTTCAGGCTCACATTAATGCAGCTTAATAAAAGACTATTCAATTAGCTAAAGAGCTCTATGTGCTGTGCAGGAAAAAAAAGAAAAGAGTGACGATTGTCTTCGATGGAGCCACAAACTCCAATTAGGCTCACTGTCAACTTCTCACATAAACAATGCCAAGTTGGCTGAGGGAAAAGAGAGGGAAGCATTGAAGAGATGACAACAGACTGGGGCAAATAATGACTACAGTAAGTATATGTGACTGTCTTGCTTGTAGATTCAAAGTGTGCAGCTTAACTTAAATGCACCACCATTATGGCAATAGTTTGTCAGAATCTGATACTACCTCAGCTGGATGACAAACAACAGCTGACAAACAACACGTCCAGAATGACTGAAGGGAGACGGTGAAGAGCAGCCAAAACAGCAAGCAGACTTTGTAGCCGACTGTCAAACTTGTCTGCAGCTTAAGTTATAGGGTCAAATAAACGCTCTTCAAAAAAAGAAAAATGAAAGCAAGAAAAAGCCTGCATGTTTGCTGAAACAACAAGCAGCACAAAACCCTCGGTGTAGCATCTCGTCGTACTGAACTGAACCCAGTAATTGTCTGGAAATCAATAGTGGCGCATTGTGAATCGTGAGCGGCCATCGTCTAACCTTGCACCATGCAGCTGTCTCCCCCAATCAAAGCCGGCCCGGTTTCCACAGCAACCTCAATCCCACATCTCCCATATTAATAAAAAGGGAAAAAGAAAAGCCATGGCACTTGGAAGTGTGGGGCTGAAATGGAACTAGCAGAGAAGGGGGGGAGTGAGCTTCAGCTGTGCCTTGTGTTCAGTGATGAGGCTCAATCACGTTTAACAAACTCAGCTTTCTTAAAAAAACAACAACAAAAAAACCAGCCCCCTCCCCAATGCCACCACTGAGATAGCGTTTATTTCATTTCAGCGACAAACCCCATTCATAGCATCTCATAAAGCCTATTCTTCCACTTTTTTTCATCTATTGTGCTCTCTTATTCAATATATTTGCAAAATATCCCTGATGCTTCTGTAATTCAAGGTATTTAATTAAAGGGGATGGGTTTCTAATAAAAGCCAAATGGCAGATAGCAGTGCTTGAGCTTTTCAGGGGCTTGTTTAATCAGAGAATTGCTGAATGGGAGAAAAGGCAATAACAGAATGAATAGAAGCTGGTATTTGTAAAGAAATGTCAGGGAGAGAGGAAGGCTATCAGAGTCAGTGGCTGAAACCTTTAATATGACGCTCGCTTTAATACTATACGTAAAATGTGTGTGCGTGTGCATTAGAAGAGTTTGAGCAGCCTGGGAAGGAAGACTACATTAGGATGTTGGCATGGGCATCAAAGTACACCGAAGTTTTGAAAAGTTGCATGTTTTTTTTCTGGCAGATTAATTCAGCAATACCACCCACACTACACTTTCTCCTTTCTTACAAAAGAAGAGAGAGAAAATCACTCTGAGTCGGGTTCTGCTAGATCAGGGGTAGGCAACTCCAGGCCTCGAGGTCCGGTCTCCTGCAACTTTTAGATGCATCTCTACTTCAACACACCTGAGTCAACTAATGAGGTCATTAGCAGGACTCTGGAGAACTTGACTGCACTTGGGAGGAGATTCAGCTGTTGGATTCAACTGTGTTGGACCAGGGAGACATCTAAGAGTTGCAGGACACCGGACCTCGAGGACCAGGATTGCCCACCCCTGTGCTAGATGTTTATATATGTTTTAACATCCAGCAGAACCTTAACGGCCTGATGCAAAGTGCAATATCACCACATGCTTGCTCAGGAGGTATTAATGCTGGTGCAGTTAACTGGCTTGTTTAGATCGAGAACTTTATCTAGTTAGCATTAAAAACTGAATTTGACTGCACTGTTTTATTACTATGAACAACGTGAAATTAATTTAACAGTTTAAATCAATTTGATCCCATTTTTCTGGATATCAACTGGGCCTGTGTGTCTTGTAAAGTTCTTTGAGATGTCATATACAATGAACCGACACTACATAAAAATAAAAATAAAATAAACCAAATTATTTATTTATTTTGAAGCATATCTCTAAAGTGTTTAAATTATTTTGAAAATCTAAAATATTAACCCCAATGACCACAGGTCTATAAACATACTAATTTAAAACCTGCCGTTTTAAATCATACTTAATTAAATAATTTGATAGAATATTTCCATCTATCAGGAAAATTCTGTGGAGTACAAAAATAAAAAAAAAATATTTGTTTAGGTTGACATTTGTGGTCGCATAGTTAATTTTTGGCACCTTTATTTGGTGAGGTTTGATATTTCTTGATATCGCTCTATTCCAGGGGTGTCCAAAGTCGGTCCTCGAGCGCCGGCCTCCTGCATGCTTTAGTTCTCTCCCCGGTGGTAGTAATAACCTTTTTAGCATGTCAGTACTTCTTAGGCCTTCTAACGAGCCATCATTGGATCCAAGTGCGTTAAACCAGGGAGAGAACTAAAACATGCAGGATGTCGGCCCTCGAGGACCCACTTTGGGCACCCCTGTATAGACCAACACAAAGTGTCTCAGTTTTATTTATTTATTTTTTCTCATCTTTTAATAGCTGGAAATAATTGTTGTATCAACCTTCCAGGCCATTCTGGTCTGCTCTGGCATCCTCAGAACCAAAACCAAACATTCAGCTTCTATTCACCAAATATCTGGAACAAACTTACAGAAAAGTGCAAAACTGCTGAAACACTGAGTTCCTTTAAATCTAGACTATAAAAACCCACCTGTTTAGATTTGCTTTTTACCATAATAAATGAAACACTAACCAACATTTTGATGTGTAATGACGGCACTTGGAAAGATTTAATGATTCAGTTGGTGATTTTTTGTCTTTTTATGTTTTGAAGCACTTTAAACTGCCTTGTTACTGAAATGAGCTATGCAAATAAACTTCATCGATTGATTGATTAATAGGTTTTCTTCTACCATCAGTGAAATCTTACAATGCTGCCTCTTCCTGCCAAAGAAAAGCATTAGGACACTGCCATGTTACATCACAAGGTTGTTATGAGGGGGTAAATACAAATGGATAGCATGCTTTTCAGATTATATTTCGGAAAATATCTTGTAAATCACGTCTCCTTTTTGTTTCCGATTCTCAAAAATGTGTTGTTTTATGCGTTTCTAGCGCATAAAAGGACTGCACAGTGGTGCAGTTGGTAGCACTGTTGCCTTGCAGCAAGAAGGTCCATTTCCATACTGTACAGAACAAATGTGTTCGAGTGGGTTGTTTACAACCCATCAAATATGGCGCGACAGCATCATTTCTTTGGGATCATTCTTTATTCTATATTTATGCTAACGTGTAAAATTATTAAGCCAAAATCATTTCTTTGTAGCTCTTCTTCAAGCAGGCAAAATTTCTTGTCACATTTTACAAAAACAGCAGCAGCAAATGTCTGTAAGTTACATTTAATTTTCCTTTAAAGATATTTTAAGTCAAGTATGATGGAAAATTTTAGACCTGATAGAATTATGAAAAACTCTACTTAATTTAATGGTTTTAATATACCATTGTCAATCTAAACT
>CAEFZX010011919.1:0-20296 GCA_903066825.1 Alfaro cultratus | reverse complement strand
TAGTTATCAATAAAAATTTTTCCGACGGTGGGCATAAAAAGGTTGGTTTGCGTGGAAAATCCTTGCCCAAACTGGAGCAAAAATCCATTTGTTTAAAAAAAAAAAAAAAAAAAAAAAAAAAAAGCCAAATACTCTCCATGACAACATCCACATCCTGGCACCAAACACTAGAACGAATGTCCAGATCAGCAATTTATTTGTCTTAATACTAACTAATAACACAAATAAAGGATGATAAAGTATGTGAGAAGTTTGCTGAAATCAGAAGTTTATTTCAAAAAACATTTCTGTCATAGTCTGTATTCAGACCTAAATGCAAAATTGAAACTACTGTGTTAACATTCTGCCAATAAAGCCATTTTTATCATTGTGGGATCAGTTTTTACTTATTGCATGAGAATTACTCATCCCATATTTCAGCTATGTTTATGGAGCAAGTAGGACCCAAATATTGGAGGTCATTGTGAAAATTTCTCTGGCTCCTACAGACCGAAGCAAGTAAAACTTGGGACTGAGTCTAAACTTGAACACAAAGCACAACACCACGTTACTTCCTCCCACATGCATCTGTGCTCACTTTAGCTTTATAGGATGTGATCAGTTTGTGATCACGCTCATGAAAACATGGATATAAAAGAGATGGTGTTTCTGTGAAATATTACCCCCAGAAAAAATGCTTGGGATTTTATATCTCTTACATTATATCTTATCCTCTCACAGGTCTTTTTTAATAACACACTTGACATTTATGTTTTCCAGCAAGAAGCTAAGCAAGAAACGATTTATGTCACCAAAAGCTTTTTAACAAATCAATGCAACTATTTGTAATTGCTTGTTTCATAAGATTAAAAGTACTTAGACTTGATCTCTGTCTCCTGTTTAGTGGCTAACGTGACCTCACACCTCTGTCATAAAAAAAAAAATAAAAAAAATCTGAGTCCAGCATGTCAACATAAGCTTCCAGCTTTGTGTTGCTATTATTTCTGGGATTTTAATGCAGTTACAATTTACAGCTTTTCAAAGACAGTTACCTAAGTTGCTCTTCAGGAAAGATAGTTAAACTGTCTTTTTAAATTATAATTTAAGAACTTTTAGGCAACAAACACAAATCTACATAGAAGGGAAAAATCATGAACAAAACAGAATTGAGTGGACTTTAGGGTCAGAACTTTAAATTGTTGTTATAGGATCTACTAAAGTAATTTGCATGCCTTATGTCTATATTATTATTTTTTAATTCTTTTTAAAGTACCTACAAATACATTTACTACATTGGACTACGTCCGCTTAGTTTGAAGATTTAGGAGAAAATCTAAATCTTCTGGGTTCAAGTTCAAAGATTGAGAACCAGTTGATATGGTAATTGACAGGACTAGCTTCTGCCAGTACAAGTTAAACAATTGCTTTGTAAAGTTTTTTTTTTTCTTTTTCGGTTGAGTTTCAGAAGGTGGTCATATTGGACTTTGAGATCAGAGTGAGAAACCTACAACATTCTCATTGTCTGACTTATGGAATCTTTCAGTTAATTTTTAACTTCAAACCTGGGAGATTTTAATTTCCAGAATTTAACCCATATTTAAACTGCATTGTACAACAAACTACTAAGTGCATATAAAATGCTTCTTTTTCTCCTTTTCTATGATTTGTTCATTTTCATAATATTTCATATTCATGTGTTGGAATGCAGCAGAAAAACATCAGTATTTTTTGTAATTTAACACAACATTCATAGATAATATCACAGCTTTTCCTAATATTATGGCTCCTTACTTAAAATGTGACAAAATGTAAATAGATTAAAGCTGGCTGTTAAGATATTCATACTGCTTGTTTCAATTAAACATTGTTTCACCATTGAACGATGTTATTTCAACTAAACGTTTCAACATTTAGTTGAAACAAATTACACTTCAGCTTTGGCAACAGCTAAGAATGACAAATTAAAATGTGAAGTCAGTGTAGTGACTATAACTCAAATTCAAAATTCAAAAAACTTAAGACTGCAAAGTGATCAAACCAAAAAGTGAATCTAACTCAGTCATCTGATGCACCCTGGATTCTGGTTTACAGTCAAAAACAGATCAAAAAGAGTAAAAAAAAATGCAGTTCTTGTTGCTTTTATTCCAGTTCAGGCAAAACAAGTTATGAGCTGATAGATTGAAGTGACTGACTGATGACTGACTGATTGGATAGACTGGTAAAAAAGCCTTATGACCACCCACGTGCATAATGAGCTGCCTAACACCTACCTATTTATACTGTGAAACACCCACGTCCCAAATTGAAATTAATTAACTAGTTAATTGAATTACTAACCAAAGAACCTATTTTAAATAACAAATTAATCAAAAATTTTAATTATAAATCAACTAGAAAATAAGCAAATAAAAATGAACTAAATAATCTAAATTCTAAGATTTAACTTAAAATGGAGAAATAGCTCCTACAGTCAGTGTAAAAGTTCTTATTAATTAGACTCAAACAAGACTTAAAAATCAACCAAAGCAGACCAGGAGGCACAATTTGAACAACCAGCATTTTATTGCATGTTTAGAACGCTCACATCAGTCATTGCCACTGACTACAACAAAGTGGCCTACGTCCAACAGACAAGGAATGATGAGTTTACAGATTCATGGAAGTGATGAATAATCATATTTCTCAATTTAAAAAAAAAAAACATATGAGAGGGGAAAAGAAAAAAAGCAAAACTACAGAAAATGTTTTTTAAAAAAGGAACCAAGAATAGAAACTGAACACCTTCTGCAGGATGAGAACACCACAACAGTTCCTGGGTTAGCGCTCACAACCCCGCCTCTCCTTGCTCCTGCACTTCCCTTTCTTAGAAGAAACAAAAGCGTGATGTGAGAACCAGAGAAATGTGGGGGGACGGAATGATGGCAGGTTGGATGTTGGTGATGGATGAAGTGATGACATTTTTAGTAAGCGTGTGTGTGTGTGCGTGTGTGTGTGAGAGAGATATTTAGAGGATGGACTGTTAGCAGGGCGTTTGTAAATCCTGTGACATGCCTGCTGTGCTTGGATTTTGACTCTGGCAATGACCAGATTAGGGGAATCGAATGAAAAAAAAAAGTGTTTAATCAACACAACATGGGCGAGGACACATATTTGATGTGTGGGGGCTGAAAAAGAAACATGAAAAAAATAAAAGCCGTTAATATTTTTTACACCTTGGCACTGCATATTTTTCTTACTTTTTTTTCTAATAATTTCATAGAAAATTTCACTAGATTGATAGTGCACCCTTAATAGTAATGATATGACCTTCCCCACAAAATCTCTGTGACCCTGGGTTTAGTCATGCAATGTACCTCCGCCTCGGAGCGGAAACACGCCATCTCTGACATACGGTCCACAGAAGGCAGTGGTTGGACCGTCGAAAGGAAGTATAAAAAAACAGCTCAACACAAACAGGGAAGGAAAACTGTACAAAATGCTCAGGTCAGTGACAGAGAAAAAAGAATCTGTTTTTCTATAATATACAATTTGAAAATCCAAAATCTGGCCCATTCCCACCCACAAGGATTTTTTACCCTTTCATTTTGATGTAAAGCAAGGATTACTACATAAAACACATTTGCAGCAATCTCCTATTCTGACACATACAGCAGTTTCATTTTCTATTTTGTACTTGATACAAAAGCAGATGAACGGATGTGACCTCAAAGAGAGAAAAGCAAAACTTGAATTTTGAGCTCCTTTAAAACAGACCCGTCAGCTCAGAGGAGGAAAAATCACTGGACAGGGGAGACACCGCCACACGCAGCTGGGTGATGTACTTCACAATGAATCATGGTTTTAAAAAGTTCAAAAAAAAAAAAGCTCTGATTTCTGTCCTTTTTATTCGTTTCTTTATACATGCAAGCCACACAGCAAAGCGAGGCCGAGTAAAATGTTTATTTTTCTCGCCTAACCTAATCGCTCCCTGTAGGTTTGAGCCGAGGTATGCGTCCTAACTGTTTTCTCATGCTGTTATCTTTAGTAATGTCGAGCTACACATGCTGAGAGTGATCTAATCTACCAGTACTTTCCTTTTACCCCTCCTCCCTTCGTTACGAATGCCAAACAAACTTGGAGTCCGAAGGCCGAGGTTCTGTGGATCAGCTCAGCCCCATTCTCACGATCCCAGCCCGGCTGGAAGCGACCCGGTCGTCCCACAGCTGCCTGGATATTAAATATGTCTTCTGGAAAACCACAGATCAACTTTCTTTAGTTTTTTTTAGTTAATGAGGACAAAAAGCAGTAACTGCCATAAAAGTACCTTGTACCCAGCTTATTAGTTGACAGGAGTGTTTTTTTTTAATATAAAAAGCAGTAAATCTTGACCAAAAAAATCCAAAACAAAACAAAAAAAAGGTGAGTGATATACAACCATTTTAAAGGATACAAACACAGGAAAGAATAAAAGAAGAGAATCATGTTGTGGTCCAGCTGAAGCACATGAATTTGTTCACATTGTTTTTCCATGGACCAGAATACTTCTTGTTCCCATATAATTGGCTCCAAAGATGAAAGATTTCTCTGTTTTGGTCATCATGTAGTCAAGCCTGCCAGCTCCTCCCATTCACTTTTGGACTGCAAAGCGTCACTGCAGCTCTCCTGTTTGAATCAACCCCCTTTGGTTTGATTCACACTAATAAGAATTAAAAAAAGAGTGAAAACACCACTTTGAGAAGCGTTTTGTTTTGATTCCGTAGGCTGGCAGAATGAATGGAGAACATTTGGCCTTATTTGCTATTGCATCGAACGAGGCATGGGCTGGTGTGAGATTCTTATGCTGTGTGTGATATAGTGGTGTGAAGCTACCACTATCTCCTGGAACTTAAAAAATGCCTAATGTCATACATCTTTTGCCTGTCATTTAAAACAGAAAAGTAAAATACAGTATTTACAATATCAAATATTTCCAAATAGCTGAATTCATCTTTTGCGCAACATCACCTTTGTTCTGTATTTCATTAAAAGAACTTTACACCATTTGAATGTTACGACAGAAACATAATTTGTTTTTAAAAACCTCAGTATATGTTGAAACCAGCAACCTGCCCATGCCTACATGGAACACACAACATTTACTTTGTAGTTTATCTTTGGTAGTCGCATGACAAGATATCAAAACACACTGACACAAAAAATGCCAGAGGTGACCCAAAATAAACCTAAAACTAAGAATAAACAAAAGATTTAAAGTGGTTCATTGCAGTCTTCAAATTAACAATCTCCTAATTTACACGGTTGGAATTTATTTTTGCTGCGTCACAAATCCATTAATTCTCATTTCTGGGGCTGAACAGAGAGTCATCGGTGTACAGCTTTATCTGTGCTGTCAGATGCTGGAATGTGAAAAGTTTGCCAACGCCGGGATCGTTACTCTCTGTGTTCCATTTGAGGTTGCGTATTATTAACGCTCAAAACTCGTAACTAGTCATGCATGTGATATGTAAAAACAATGGGAAACAGGGCTTTATCTTCAAGCGCCGCGTGAAACACCTGCACAGGGGGAAGCAGACATGTTTGATTAACAACGGCTGTGTTCAGAAATCACAATTAGTTGGACTAAATCATTATCTTTGCCAGTGCACACCTGACATTTTCATCATTTTCATTTGGCTTAAAAAAAGAGAAAAAGAAAAAAAGACACCTTGTAAGTGATCAAAAATTGTGTTGCAGCTCAGCACAATATGCCATGAGGGGCGGTTTTAAAGAATAATTTCATAAGGATAAATCATAACCTGCACAATTTCTCTGTCATTCATTCGCATCTTAAATTAAATTTCACTGACGCATGGAGAGAGCCTTCATTAGGAGTAGTGCATTGCTGATGGACTTCACGAGCAGGAGGGACAGAGACGCAAAGGAGGGCAGCTTTTCTTCTTCTGTTCTTATCTTTTTTTATGTTATTTGGAAAGAAACTGGAATAAATGACAGAAAAATACTACTTGGTATCTACCATTCTGCTTCGTGTGTAGATTTTTTTTTTTTTTAAAGAACAGCATGAGTGGAAATTAAAAACATTCATCATCAAGTGGCGACCGCACGGAATCTCCACAGCATGGGAATGAGGTCTGATCAGTTTCAAAAAATAATCACAAATAAAGATGCAATATGTGAAACAGCATTGAATAAATTGACATTTTAGAACCCTTCCTCTTAAAACCAACAAAAGACCCTCCCACCCCTCAAAGGAAGAAAAAGGTCCCTCCCATTTTTGATGGAATTAAACATGTTGAAGGCAGTGACAATGAACTCATTCGCTCTCCTTCACACACACACAAGCACACACGCACACACCATGTAAATAAATGTCTTGTCTTTATCTCTCTCTCTTCAGTTTATGGTCACGTGTGTGTCTGAGAGTAGGGTGGCAGAGTGTGGTGGTAGGAGGAGGGGAGTACAGAGTCCCTCTCACAGTCCACTGAGTGCAGTCCATCATGGCTGCCCAGCGAGGGTTTGACCTCAAACACTTTCGTTCCCGCTCCCTCCCCGGTACCAAGCCAATCCATCCAACAACGTCTGTCTTCACTTTTTAAGAGGTTACTGAAATCAAAAGGTAGAAAGCAATCTGAACTCAAAAGACCCCCCCTCCACTTTTCCCACTTGTTTACTTTCTTGCTATATTTTGTAATGGCACTAAAACGTCAGTCTGCTCTGAGAGACACTTGAGAGACTTAAGTCCAGCGTTTCTGTCTTGCAGAAGGTCCACATCCATCCCTGGCCTTACAGCATGTCGTTATGGCCCACCTCATCATCGTAATCTCTGTGGTGGTCGAAGTCCGGACTGTGATTGGCGGTTGTGACCAGGGAGAGGGGTCCGTCGTGGTCTTCAGGGTCCAGTGGTTCCTCCTTAACGCTGATGTGATGCCTACGAGAGAGGTAGGAGGACAGTAGTGAAAGTTGTTAGTGTCTGACACACAGTCTAATGGTTACTATGCCATATTAAGTCTAGAATTTGCTAGAAACACTTCCTAGGTAAGTAAGAAACACTTTGTTTTGTAAAAGGAAAAAAAATTGATTAATTTTATTTATTTCTTGTTGAAATAACAACTTATCTTTGATTTACCGTGTAACATTTTACTCATCAGTATTTTGACTGATTTTATAAGGGCCATTTGATTTCATTTGGGAACACTAGAAAACTTCAAATTCAGGTTGAACTAGACTTACATTTAACACCAAACCAAGCAGTAATGCCTTCTTTTCCACAGACGATTTGTTATGCTATTTTGTCTACTTTCATTGTAAAAGTGGAAATAAAACCGACCCGTACTGCGCCGTTCCTGGGCTTGAATGGGTACCATTTGACAATGGTACAATACGGTAAGGATGGAGCTACTTACGTCACAAAACACAGTCCATTTACTGGGTGACAGAAAACCATCACTGCTTTTGACAATCACGAGAAATACTAGTGCATCACATTTATCCCTGCATTAGTATTGGGACGCCCAGTGAGAAATGCTATATGGAATAAGCAGGACCATAAATTAGCATAAAGAACCGCACTAATCCAATGGAAACAATGAATATAACGGCCACTTTTGTGTTTTCATGTAGCCATGTCCACAAACTAAAGAATCTGCATGTAGTCTAGTATTTTACAAGCCTTATTTGACCTTTCATGAAAGAGATGGGTTTCTTATGTCACAGAAAAGCAAAATAGTTTGTGAAGATGCTGACTGCAGCATCTTTGGTAGAGATTCTCTATATTAGGTGGACTGAGAACCATACATGTTAGGCTGAAAAGCCACTCAGGCATTTAACAAATAAAAATAAAAAAGCCCAGGCAACAATTAATGAATGCATTCAGGGATGAGGTTTGGGTTATTTTTAGATTTAGCAATAGAAATAATTCTGGTAATTATTTCTTTTCCCATAAAACAGGAAAAGGTTTAGCCTGATTTACTGTCAAAAAAGTATTTTGTCTTTTTATAGAGTATGTAAATATATTATTTCAAATGTATTTTAGCCCAGAGGATAATAATCAGAATGCCTTCATTGTCATTGTGCAAAAGCACAATGGAATTTCATTTCAATGCAGCCCGTCCAAAAAAGAACAAATAGCATAAGACATGGAAAGACAGGTGCCTGAAGCCAAATAACCTGTGAAGTGGCTAGGGGTGCACTGCTTGCAGTTTTCTGCCTGACTGTCTATCTTTAAAATGCCTGAACTGCTGCTCAATATGGTTTTTGCCCATACCTATTTTTTGATGTAAAAAGTTGCTAAATGTAGTGACAAAGTAACTGGAGGAGTGACTTCACACATATGTTGGTCACTTTATATGTGACCAACGTGTGCAGATATGAGCTGGGGGCAGAAAGTAGAAGCTACATTTTAAGATCTTTGGGGAGGTAGATCGGTTTCTCAGTTTCTCATGTAGGTATCGGCTGATCTCCCAAAATTACACTTAGAAAATCCCCTGTTCTAAACTCTGGAAACTAAAAGCCAATTCTAGTATTGTGCTTAAAGGATAATAGTTTGAAATTAAAAGCCCAGAATATTCTACAAACACCATGAAAAAAAAAATTAAAATAAAGTCCGGACAAGTGTGCGCTTTTGAAAGGGGGGAGTATTTATAATGCTGACACCGCGCCTAAGTGATACCTGTGTTGATTCTTTATATAGACAAAAAGGCAGGGGAACAAAAACAAATGTGTGGCTTTTGTGGAAAAGAGGTGGGACGACACTGGGGAGGAGGTTTGCTGGAACTGATGATAATTTCAAGCTTTCTTTTGAGGTATTCCAATCCCCCGGCAAAAAAAGCTGCAGGCTTTTTGTTTTCCACTTCCATGGCAAGCGACAACAGAGTATTCACTTACGAATTGATAAATGAGGAGGATTAACAACGCGATGCGAGCAGAGTGGGTGGCGAATGGACTCTGCCGTTGTCAGCTCCTGGTGGTGGAGGATCAGCGGCACACTGTGTGTTGGACCTACCCCTTCCACCTCCTCCTTCCTGTTCGTTAACATGCACAACCTGCAAGGCGGGTCTCAGGAGGACAACCCCGAGCCAGGCTTCTATCATTAATCAACTTCAAGCAAAAACACAGCAACCAGACACTGGCGTACATGCTTTAAACTCTGGAATTAATGCATATTTTCAACAGCGTGTCAATAAAGGCAGGATGAGGGGGAAAGAAAAGGCGCACGAGTACGCCGCACAACATGGTGATAAGAAACAGAGCCTTTATGAGAATAATAACGCTGTCACTTGTAAACAAGACAAAAAGCACGAACCGCCTCCCTCTACCTTATCGTTGTCGTCGCCTAGGAAAAAGAGACACTGAAGAGATGAGATCTGCCAAATTTCTCATTACAGAAACAGAGCAGGAATAAAGCGGAGGGGGAAGAGGAGGCCTGGTGGTGGCAGAGAGCAGAGAGAGAGAGAGAAAAAAAAATATTATGAGCAGCTGCAGGGGACTGGCTTGCGGCCTGCGGTGCCAAGCTGCTAACAGAGGAGGGTGAGCAATGTCAGGATGAGGTGCCGGGCTCATTTACTACAGCAACAAGGGACAACTGGCACATCGCTCTTCACAAAAGCCCACATTTGATTCTCATTTTTTTAAAATTGTTGTTTTCATACCAGGATGCCTTGAGTTGATTTGCGACTATTGTGATGGAGGCACTCATATGCAAATGAGCTGCCATATTTTGGTGTTAAATTATGAAAAGGAGGGCAAAAAGTAAAGTCAGCTTTTCTATCATTTTCACATCAAAGTAACTCTACAAGTGCCGTAGCCTCGGGTCTGACTATTAGCTGCGGGGCAGACATGAAATTGTTATTATTATTCTATTGAACTGTGTGCTGAGTCTACACTTTACTCATAATTAGCTTTCTCTGGATAGTTGTTTCTTTTTTTTAGTTGGTTATTTAGAAATGTGGAACCCGCAACACTTTGAAAGCGGCCCCACAGGTACACAACAAAAACACATGGTGCAGATTAACTGGGGTTGTTCAAAGTGAAGTGAGTCAAAGACATGAAGAAAAATATTTTCCGTTCATTGGCTCTTGTTTACAGCGTATTGTGTCTTATGAAATTATTTGTACACCTTAACCTTTTCAATACTTTGTCACTCAATTGCAAACTTTCATGATGGAAACTAACACAAAGTGGTGCCTAATACTCTGCATTCCCCGGAACCGGAACCAAACATGGAGAAGCAGAATCCAGTTTCCATGCTCCACAAATCTGGAACAAACTTCAAGAAAACTACAAAACTGCCAAAACACTAAGTTCTTTTAAATCAATGCATGTGCTCGCAACTTTCCAAGTTTCAAACTTGTCCTGTCTTTGTATCATCTCTGATCAGCCTTTATGTCTCTGCTAGAGACAAACCCTTCCACAGCATGACACTGCTGCCACAGTGTCTTTTCTCAACTAATTTCCACCCCACATAGCATTTCAAATATTGGTCAAAAACTCCCATTTTGTTTTCAATGGCTCAAATTACCTTTGTCAAGTTGAGTCAAGTTTATTTTGTATTATTTAATTCTTCTATGGGATCAATAAAATAGTTTTGAATTGAATTGTAAAGAACATTTCAGCAACAAGGCTTTACACTGCAAAAACATAATATAGTAACCTCTAAACAGGTGGAGTTTTAGCCTTGATTTAAATGTTTTTGTCATTTTTACAGTTTTCTAGAAGTTTGTTCCAAATTGTTGAAGTGTATAAACTGAATGTTGCTTCACCATGTTTGTTTCTGGATCCTACTGATGCAGAGCAGATGAGAATCAACCATGCTGTATCACAACAGACAGCATCAGATGTTATTTATAAAAAACACAAATCATTTTCCTTCCACATTACTTTCCTTTGCAAGCAGTTTAATTTCTTTTCATTCTTTTAACAATCCCAATCCATAACAAAAAGTTTTTCTTCATAGATAAAGGTTGTGAGCTTCTAAAGGCTGTATCAGCCTAATCATAGAATAGCAGCAGAGGGGCAGATGCAGAGCAGGCTGCCTTCAGGCCAGCACACCCATCCTGTCTCTGCCTTTCCTGTTCCACAGCTATGCTCAGAGCTGTGTTCACAGTGATTAAGGATGGCACTCTCCCCCATTTGGCCATGAGCTTATTACAGCACCTTTCTCTATCTTTTTTTTTTGTTTTCAGGCAGAATTTTCCCCCCCTGAGCTTTTACATTTCATCCCTCAGTCTACCCGCGCTGCTCATCGGTGGCCTGCCCCTCTACCCCCACATCTGGAAACGATGCAGCGTGTGGGTTGTTATTTTAGGCTTCAAGCAACTTAGCAGTAACTCCTATGCAACAAGCAAATGGGGGAGCTGTGGTTTCAAGGCCCACCGCAGCTTTTCCTACAAGACAATCTTGGAAGATGTCTTTTGTGTTTTGTTTTTCTTTTTTTTTCTTTCAGAGGTGTTTCTGGACGCAACACAGCTCAGGTTCGTCTATGCTGCGTCGGAGGCCAGGCCGCTTCGTCACTCTGCATTCTCAGATTTTGTAAATTTTTGAACAAACTGGGCTGATGATGTGGTTGAGTCTCTGACAGTCAGTAGGATGCATGAAGCAAAGTTTATAACTTGCTGTTAGAATAACAGAGAGTGTGGGGGCGTCCTGTCTCCTCTTCCTGGCTGTTCTAGCTTTGAAAAGGTGGAGTTTCCTTTTTCTGCTGGGAGGCCTGACACAGTGCTGGCCATGACCCGACACACACCACTAATACGAATCCTCTCCCTTAAATTTATTGGCACTCTGACAGTGCGCTTTCTGTCTGATCTATTGCCACAGAACAGGCGTATTTAGAGAACTCGGCATGGACAATAAAAGTGTTTTCTGACAACACCTACAGTGCCTTCCAAAAATATTCACATGCGCTCGGACTACTTCACATTTTGCCATGTTACATGCCATGTTATACACAAAATAATTGTATTTTATTATGATTTTATGTGACATACAGAGAAAAAGTAGTGCAGGATTGAGAAGCACTACTGGATGATTATATTCTAGTAATTTAACAAAAATGTTCATAGACCGACCCTAATGCTAAATTGTATAACTCATAGCAGGGATGATTAAAGTGAAAGCCATTTTTGAAAATATTTTCCAAAAAGTATATTTAGTATGAAAAAAAAAGGCAGAGATTTTATTTTTAAACCACATCTAAACCTAGTCTGTATTTGTGTTGTACTCATTTTTGGATGATGTATTGCACTGGACTTTACTTGTGGATACCAGTGTAAAGGAGGCTGAAGCAAAATGCTAAACTTTTCAGTTTTTTTCCCATATATAACCTGGATAAAAAAAACACAACATCAGTTGTAACTAAATGTGAAAAACATTTAAAACTTTTTCAATGCAGCCAGATTTAATTTTTACTTTCATCACACCTGACGAAAGTACTGTTCTGCTAGTAAAGAAAAAAACAAAAAAGTGCGTGCCACTCACATAGCTGGCAGGGGCGAGCGTCCCAGGCTGCTGTCACTCCCGTTGCTGTTTTCATGGTCCATCGCTCCATTCATCTCCTCGCGGATGGCGTTGGCCAGGGAGTTGAGTGTGGGACTTCCAATGGAAGCAGTAGTGTATAGAGGTATGTTGTTTTCTGCCATTGAAGCCTGGAGATTAAAAAAAAAACACAACAAAAGAAAAAAGTGTAAAATGTGAAATGGAAGATGGTTGTCAACGATTTTGCAGCTGCTCGTCACTCTTGGAAACCTAAAACACAAAGCTTGTGTGGACAAGACAGAGGAAGGCTTCTTTCTCTCCATCTCTTGAAGTTTTGAAGCAGCATGAGATGAAGTCACTTATTCTTTTTACCTGGAAGGCAGCAGAGAGAGTTGGACCATAGCCCAGGCTGGTCTGAATGTTCTTCACTAGGGCCGGACTTCTGTGAACAAAGAAAAATTAAGTTATGACCCGCAGACTCATGTCTCACCTAGCATACAGGATCTTGTTTCATAAAGAGAAATCGATGCACTTTAAACTAAACACATTTACTGATGTAGTAATGTGGATATCAAGGCTATAGTTCTGAGATGTTCAATCACTTTACAATGCCACACTACTGGTTTTCAACGTTGAGCTTTTCATGAGAAGGAAGATGAGGGCTTGTGAAAGCACAATGGCTGATGAGCTCAACACAAAAGCATGATAGCAATATTGAGAAAGAGGGAGGAAAGCATGCAGGGTTGGAAGGCACCGGGGTAGGGGGTGCTTACTGTACAAGCAGCTCCTCAAAGTTCTCATCGAGGGCGCATTTCCGAGGGCGGCCGTGCTGGACGTGTTGGCCGCTTTTAAACTCCTTGCCGTCAACGGTCCAAAAGGACCCAAACTCATCCTCTACTCGCACAAAGCACTTATGCAGGGAAAGGTTGGTGCGAATGGCACCCTGGGAAAGCAAGCCAGCATGGAGTTGAAGGAAAGTAGGTGAAGGCGGTGGTGAGAGCAGGGGGGAAAGGGCGAGCGATGCAGCCAGATGCAGATGCAGGGCAGCAGAGATGAAAGACAAACACACAAACAGACACAAGGAGGAAGGGAAAAGGGTGAGGATCACAATGAAAATGAGCCATTTTGAGTCACGAGGCATCACCAAAAGGGTTTCCGAAAGCATAAGTGGCAAGGATGAGGTGGGGGGGGTTGGGCACGCCAAAGTAAGCAGGGACTTTGCACATTACGGCACACAGACAATAAAATTGAGCAGCAGCGGCCGGCGGCAGCTACCCCCCCAATTCTGTCAGTCATCTGACGAGACAAGAAACTAGTCAGGGTTCAAAGAGGCCAAACATACCCGCTGATCTTTTGAGGCCGCCTCTTTTGGAACTCTATTTCGTCGACTGTCCACACAGCCCCTTTAACGTTTTCTACGCGCACAAAACACTTGTGAAGACTAAGATTATGCCGGACTGCATTCTGCGGTTGATATAAAGAAAACAAAAAAAGAACAACAGGGATACAACAGTATATTAAAACATTTTGACAGAAAACTGATCAAACATATATCAGAAAAATAAAGATACAAAGATTTGTAGAGGGTGGTCCTTAAAGTTCTTATTAGCAGTGAGAAATTAGCTGGTCGCTCAAACCAGCTAATTTCAAACCAGGTTTGCTAAAATCAGCAAAACAGCTGATCAGCTTGGCCCATCTTTCCTTGATCCTTAAACACACACATATACTGTAAGCACCGGCAGGTTTTCCACTACACCAAAGATAGTGAAAATTGATAGAACATTAGAAGCCTCTAGCAGAACTTGGCAAGAAACTAAAGGCTCTCCCTGCTTCATTTTATGTATTGAGATCAGCTGTAATTGATGAAAATTTCACCATCTTGTTTATAGGAAGACAACACAGGCCCAGGTTGAACTAATTTGCGCAGAGCTCTATGCGTTGTGTTGTGTGATTGGTAATAAGTACAGGGTTTCCTCCAGGAAATTATAAGCCTGGCGGCCTGCCATGCTTAACAATGAATATTGTTCTTTGAACTTTTACATTTCTTTATTGAGATTATCAAGGCTGCTAAGTTTGATTTAATGGTTTCAGAACACATACATTAAAATAAATAATAATTCTTAATAAAACTGTTCATGGCCAGCTGGATGGCTATTAAAAATGTGTTGGATGATGTTCATATATCTTGTCATCTTATAGAGAAACTGGCAGGTCAAAGTCTCCAAAATCTGTTGCTTATTTCATAGCACAACAGGGAGTAAGCAGGAATAGGCATAATCCTGCCGCCATAATTCTGCCTATTCTGGCGGCAATTAGATCTAAAAACCCAAACATGTTACGCAAAATATTCTTACTGCCAGAACATGTTGGGGTTATTTTGGCTTCCTTACTGTAGTGCCAGGAAGAGCAATCACAACTTAAAGGTTCAACAAAATAAATAATGAAAGGAGATGTTCATAAATCATCCTTTTGTTATTCCAGAAGCAGGAGAGTGGGGGAAGAATTCAGTGTTTATAACGCCAGCATGCCCCTATGGAAGAGCTGTCAGCAACTGTGTGAGCTGACGGAGGACACGGGTGGAGCGGGGTGGTCTGTGTGTGTCAGAATATATTTATGTTTGAGGTGTGGTTCAAGCTGCTTGTGACTGATCAGTCTTGGCTCAGGTGGTTGTGGGGGGTATTTCAGCGTTTCATCAGTGCTTTTCTACTCGGTACGGTGAGCGTTTGGGGCCAACGAGGAGCACCACCTTCTAAAGAAGAGTGCAAGGGGCTCAGCCAAGGCTTGTTGGCAGTGAAGCGTCATGTTTGGCCAATGCCACCCACCGACAGCACATCCAGGAACACATTTCCAGACGACTGTTTCTTTTTCTTCCCCTTTTTTCCCTACATGCAGGTTGCTTTTCTATTTGACCACAAAGGGTGGTTCCCCTGGACGGAATAGGTGGTGCACTGTTTGTGTCTGAGTAAACTCTTTTTCTTTAGCCTTCATTGGTTCACATTCAAAAAAAGATTAAAGACATAAATGCTTTACCTTCCATGTTGCTGCGTTGCGCCTAAAATATGCAAACATTCGCGTGAACCAGTTGTAGATTTCGTTTAGTGTTAGCTGCTTTTCCGGAGATTCAAGGATTGCCTGGATGAGGAGCAAGCAAAAGAGACAAACATTTTATGCTTTATGCCTGCTTTGCCAAAAGAACCCCACAACCCTAAAAAAAACATTAAGAACTTTGAGAAAAGTTGAGCAATGAACGAACGAGTTGCCCTTTTGAGGAAAAACAGACAACACAGATCGGGAGTGTGAAGAACTTTTAATTTAAAATGTTCCTTTCGTGGGTGCAAATGAAGGTGTGAGCAAAAACCATTTCTTAGGCAGATTACAGGACGGAAATTATGGACGGCTCAGATTAATTCCTGAGATCCCAGATTACTGTGGTTGAGCAATAATTGACTGGCATCTTAAAGCAGGTTGCATAAAATTAACTTGGTGGCAACTGCCTTGGCTAAAATGTCCTAATCAAAGTAAGTTATCAGATATCTCTGTTCTGGCTAAACTGTGCTCAAATATGAGAAAAAGGGTGGATTAAACTAAGATAATGTAGGTTGTAAAAAATTTCAGTCATTTAAGAAAGAAATAAGTGAGCTACTTACCTGTCTTATTAGTGAGGCATAGGTGAATGGAGGCCTAACATCTGCATTCATGTAAAACTCCTTGTTCTGACTGATATCTGTACACAGGAAACAAGATCAAAACATTGTGAAATACACAAAAGAAAACGGTAATTTTATATATATTATTGCCTCTGAACTTTTGACGTTTTGGTGTGTTGCAATTCCAAATTTAAATGGATTTTATTTGGTGTTAATATCATGTTTTCAGTCACATGAAAAAGTGACTGGTTATGAGATGGAAGGAAACCAATAGATGGCTTTTAAAATCTTTATATGAGAAGTGAATTTTAATGCTTTGTACAATTATCTATTACTGCAATCACAGATGCATTTCAAGTTTAAGGTTTTGGACTTTGTCATTAGGGTGAGTATTTACCATTTATCATAAAAAAATTCTTATAAAGATTTTGACAGATGTCATAATAAATTTCAATTAGACTTAGGCTCATTTTATTGTCATTGCACAAAGAAATATACGTGAAGTTGGCAATGAAATGTCATCACTTATTATTAATTAATTAAATATTGATGGTAAATAATAATAAACACTGACAGTATGATCAGAGATGTTATTTTTGCAAGTTTTTCTGCTGTTCGAAGAAAGCATCAACTAATATATGACCAGAAATATGATTATTGACATAGATAACACCTTTTTAAGCAAGCTGCGTTCTGAAGAAGCCTATTTCAAATGGGCATGTTTTTCAAGAACAATATTTGCCACACATTTACTTAATCTTTATCGTAACACAATAGTACCACAAAATATTGCAATGAAATTAAAAGTCCATATCACTTGCTGTTACTTTGGCTAGGCCTTTTCTAACAGGTGAATGTGCTTTGATCTAAACCATTTGACATTCTCTGGCTGTATGTTCGTCAGAGGTTAACCTGCACCTCAGTCTGCAGTATTCAACAGGCTGCAACACTTTTCTTCAGTATTACTACAGAGTAATATATTTCCATCCATTTTCCCCATTGACTAGCTTTCCACCACATATAAATGGGAACGTTCGGAATATGGTTGAATTAGATCAATGTACTTTAATTGTCCCATTAAATTAAATGGGACAATTTAATTTAATGGGACAATTAAACACAGGTAGATTTACTAATTAGGTGACTTGTAATGGTAGATAGTTGCACTAGATGTTGTTGAGGGACATCAAGGTAAAGGAAGCTTAATATAAATGAATCACACTTTTGAGATTTTCACCTGTTAAAAATACTCTGTATGCCCTACCCTAAACCTAATCCTATATACATTTTTAACCTTTTCCTTATACCTCAAAATCTGATGCTAATTTTACTTGGTTTCTCACATAAAACCCAACAAAAACATTCAAGTTTGAAGTTGTAACTTGACAAATGTAAAAAAGGAAAAGCAAACGATACTTTGTTTTGGAAAAATTCGCCATACCTGGGGAGATGGGCATGTTGTACTTTTCTGAGTACCGTCGTCGTATCGGCCCCACACTGTGGAGGCTGTTGGCTGTGATGACGGAGTGGGTCTGGGAGAG
This sequence comes from Alfaro cultratus, assembly GCA_903066825.1. Taxonomy (NCBI): domain Eukaryota; kingdom Metazoa; phylum Chordata; class Actinopteri; order Cyprinodontiformes; family Poeciliidae; genus Alfaro; species Alfaro cultratus. The sequence continues at coordinate 2,685 of CAEFZX010011919.1, read as the reverse complement.
GGGCGTGAGGGGCGCTGTGGGCGTGGTGGGGGTCTGCGGGAGGCTCAGGGGCGGAGAGGCCTCGGGTGCTGACTTGGACAATGTGACGTTGGACACGAGGTTTAGCTGAGGAAAGGAAAACCAGAGAGCAGAAAGACCTTTGAAATTAAAACACCATTATTCACCTTTCAGCAGAATTGTTCAATTGAATTTGAGTTAGGTGCGGGCATTTATAGTATCGTTTATCATTTATTGTGATAAATTTCTTTCTCTTGCCACCGCCTTCACCTCATTTCCAAATACGGTATTTGAAATCCCCCAAAACTGTCTGAAATATCTGGTTCGCTTCTGATAAAGCTTTAAAGAGGCAGTCATGTTTTCCAACCACATAATGCCATTTTATAGCACAGTAACTATGTTTCCTTGAGTTGCTATAAATATGCTATATATATCAAATATGGCTTAAATTTGACTTTGTAATTTAACACCTTGAAATTGGGCCTCTGTCTCTTTCTGATGCTCCACCTTCAGGAAGTCAGCACAACATGGCTCCTCTATTAACTCTTTAACAACGTTTGGACCAGCGTTGCACTAAGATGTAGCTTGCATAATGAGCTCAGCAGATTTTGCTAATTGCTGCTGGTTAGTCTAAAGGAGCTGAGTGGAGGAGCGCGGGGGAGGAATGCTCTGTAAAGCAAAAGCTCTGAGGCTTGGAAACTGCAGCCCTGAAGAGGAGCTTCGTCCTAGAAGTCCACCGAGGAATTTTGCACAACTATATGGTTGCCTTGAAGATTAAAGGATTTTGCAAATGTGCATGAAAGAATCAAGGTAACCCTGCAGGTTTGTTTTTGATCAGAAAATAACATAAAACTTAAAAAAAAAAAAAAGTCAAAATGAGACATAGCATGACATAAAACTTAATAAAAGTCAATTTTACATAACACTGCCCCTTTAAGTCCATATTGCCTAGTCTGGACAACTCATCCTGATTCTTGCCTACTGCTTAATAAGAACACCAGAGGAAGAAGCCAATCTGGGCTAATTACAAGCTGAAATTGTATTGTGAGGACTCTAATTAGGAGGTGCTTACAGAGGTGATGTGATGATTAACTACTGGGCCTTAGCGACCTCCATCATTAGGTCCATGATGGCCATTGTTAAGTAGAACCTATAGTGTCTTCAGAGGCAGCACTTTGAAGAGAGTCTTTGGTTACAGCGCAGAGCAGGGATGGGGTCAGGTCAGCCAAGGCGAAAGAGGGATTTAAGAAATAATGGCTATAAGGTAAACTAATTATGGCAAGTGCTCCAAAGCTAACACATGTTTTTCTTTTTTCTCCTTCTCCTTCTGATAGCCACAGCAGCAGCTCTGAGAGCTAAGCCTCTGTACTGGAGCAGTCAAGTGGAAAATTCTTGCCTGACCCCATGCTCCAGCTATTAATTGGCAGGAAAATTAATGACACATATACATATTCTTGCAAAATTGTTCTAATTGCTAATTTGCTTAAGGAGGCCAGTTTCCAAATTAAACATGATTTAAGACAGAGAGAGGAAAAAGGAGAAAATACTGAAGGTGAAATGAAAAGAAAGATAGTTTCAAGAATCTGACATGTTGATTGTAAGGGATCAGAAGTTTGATTTTTTCACATAATCAGGGTGAAAAGATAGCAATTTTTGATACCTGACACTAGTGGGTAAAGACGTGTCACAAGAAGAGATGATATAGCTTTAACACACTGCAAAAAGTTTCCTTTCAAAAACAAGATATGAAGCAAATTCAAACTGGAAGACTCTCTAGCCCCACCTGCACCATCCAATCGGAGTGTCTCGCTCATCGTCATGAGCATTGATAAGCATTGATTGACTTATCAATGCTGGACCAAGCCACGTCATGGCCAATCACCGACCAAGCCCCAGTTGATAAGGACCTCCATCCATGGCATCTTCTACTTTCCAGCTGCACTCAACCCACCTCCACCCCCACCCTCCCGGCTCTCCAGGCACACATCATCTACCGACCTCCACCACCAGTATCGGAGTACCAGTATAGTGATTGATACTGAAATATCGATTCTTCCGATACCAGAACTTAATGCTTTAAAATCTGTTTTCAAATCCAATTATCAATACTTTCAATACCTTAGTCCAGGGGTCCCCAAGTCCAGGCCTCGAGGGCTACCATCCTGCAGTTTTTAGATGCATCTCTGTTGAAACACACCTGGATCAAATAAACTGCTCATTACCAGCCTATTGCAGAGCTGATTGGATGCCGGTGAGGGAATTCAGACATGTTGGAGCAGAGATGCATCTAAAAGTTGCAGGACGGTAGCCCTTGAGGACTGGACTTGGGGACCCCTGCCTTAGTCAGTTGAGATGATGTAGCTTTACAAGAGCACATTAAAAAGTAACTAAATTATTGAGATCTAGTCAAAATGAGACAGGGTTGATAGGGACTACTTTTTCTTCCGCCTGGTAAGTGTGTAATGTGTTTGGACATAATGTCCAAGCTCAGCGTGCTGCTAATGCTCACTCTCTCAGAAATGAACACATCGGCAGATCATAAAAGAAGTGACATGGAGGTATTTCAGCTTTCATTTTATAGTACCGTATTTTCCGGACTATAAGTCGGACTACATTTCAGAGTGGCCTTTTATTGTGGGCAGTATAAGGTACACCTGTGCACTAATCATGATGTCAGATCAGCATCTT
>CAEFZX010011918.1:0-11526 GCA_903066825.1 Alfaro cultratus | reverse complement strand
TATATATGAAATCATGTTTAAATTTGCTTTGCGTATGTAGCAGATACAGAGACCAAAAGGAAAGGAGGAAAGAAAGACAGAAAGGAGGGGAAATGTCCTGCTGTTGCCAGGTTTTTATGGATGGCATTACCTCACACAGGTTGCTCATTGTAAGAAAATGGTAATCTTTTTAATGACCACACCTGCGGTTGAAAACCCTCTGTGATCCTTTGTCTAAAGCTTTGGCTAGAAATCCAAATCCCAGGAATTTAGGGACATAAATATTACATAGCTATTACCCAATAACTGGGAAATTTATTGATCAGATTGTGAGCGATGAAGTACAAAACCATCTTTGAAAATTGACGTTTACATTTGAGACAGTAGTTATGTGAAAAGTTATACAATCTATTAAAAATAGGAATAAAAATACATCACTGTCTGTTATTGATCTGCCTGCGTTTGTCTCGCAGACTCAGACATTCAGCTGAGTGCTGTGCAAACCAGCATAGCATTTATAGACAATTTTTCCTGGCATTAAAGCTACATTTGTAGAGATTTCTCTCTTTTTTTCAACAGTAATTGGCAATGACAAATAATAGAAAACCACAGTAATGCATATGTGAAAAAGGGAAGTTTTCCATCTGGAAGGAGGAGTGACTCTTTGCTATAGAGAGGAGTTCTAATTTCCTGATGTCTTGTTAACAAGTTATAATAGAGTGAAAGACAGAACCGTAAGACCCCCATTGTATCCATAACATACGGAATTAATACATTTCATTTTACATAAATTTTTTAAATTAATGCAACCAAAGCAAATAATACAGACAAGTTGCATCTCTGACTTATTTCAATCCACATTGGAAATGAGCATCACTTCCCACTGAATATCAAAACACAGCCTTTTTTGTTTAAAAATAAAAAAAATAAAAACTAGAATGTAAATTCAACCAGGGAAAGTTTCATAAATTCAGTGTCAGAAGGTGTAATTGTGAAAGGTAGGAGATCGGATTAGGGAATTTTAGGCTCTCACCTTTTGAAGAGGATGTGTACTGGATCAGTTCACAATGAAGTGTTAAGCAAGCTAGTATTATGCCTCTAAAATGGTATGCTTCTCATAAATTGTGCTTTATCTTGCTGGAAGTAGCCATAAGAAGATAGGTGCACTGTGGTCATAAGGGGATTGAGAGGGTCATCAATATTGCTCATCAATGCTGTTGTGTGTGAGAGATGCACATTTGGAGCAGAGCATCTCTTACACACAAAAGTGTGTCAAAGAAATTATTACTACACAGTTAAACCACCAGCTTGCACTGTGGATCCAAGGCAACTTGTAACGTGAAAAATAATGACATCTAAAAGACATTTATTGATTATCTCATTTTGCATTTACTAGTAGGCTCAGAACAATTAAAGAAAATTAAATGCCTGGAAATTGTGTTTACCTTAAAATCCATGAGACATTACATATTAATTCTTAAAAATTTATGCCCTTTCTTCTTTCACGAGAACAAAGCTTTTAATGTTTAGTTTGGTCTGCAAACACTGTGATTGATTGGTCCTTTGTGTGATGATTTTCAGAGTTAAAATGCTTCTACGCTTCCTGCTCCCACACAAGGCAGGACACAGTAGGTCAGAGTTCCAACCAGTGGGAGCTTTAGACCTGACTCACAGAGCTTGATGCTTTGGTATCCAATTTGCTTGAGATGCTACATCCAAAAAGTCTTAGCAGGAAGTCTCACATAATTTAATGCTGTGTAGCTCCTCAGCTTTGGCCCATCCTGGATGATTGTGGAATGGAAATTGAAGATTTATAACTCCTAGAGGAGCCGCTAATCACCGGAGACAAGAGGCTTGGGAAGAGGGATGAACATAGAAGAGCTGCATAACTGACCATTTCACACAGGGCTTACTCACCAGGCTTGTTCGCTTCCACGCAGGTACGCTGTCTGACATGCAGGCTCACACATATGCAAACGGGCTCATTCTGACATGACACTCATGCAAACACACGCTGCCTGCATCCCTCCTTCAACACAACAGCCGTCTAGGGAGGATGTGGGGAAGGCAATGCACATTTCCTCCTCCGTTTCTTGACGTTTCTGTTTTACATGTGTTACAGACTTAAAAACTGACACACACAACAGAAAGAAATGGGCTTGCAGGTGGCCTAAAATAACAATGCAGGTGAAGAGAAAGAGAGGATGCGAGCTTAGTTCTCTCAAGAAATTTTGAAAGTGGGACCAGAGTGGAGAGCAGTGTGGGAGAAAAAGGGAAAACTGCCCTGTTGAGTTTCTCTTGGGTCTCATTTTATTTGACAAAAAACAGCTACTGAAGACTAACGTGAGGTGAGACAGATATCTGTGACATATTCCTTCTGATGGGTTTAAAATGAGGAATAGAATAAGCAAAAAGGGAGCTTTTAATGTTGAAAGACCTGTTTGTCATGTTTTAGAGACTTATTAGCCAAAATGGTGCAACATATTGCTCAAGTCTAAAAATAGCTAAATTATGCAAAGTCTTGTCCTCAGAGCTCCTACAGTATCATTCAAAGAATACATTACCACGAACCTTTGTGTCTTACACCACTACCACATCTTCTTCCCCTATAAGCTCTTTAAAGAGAGAATCTCTTTGATGTGACCAAAGAGCTTCCATCTTAGGATGTCATAACACCCTGCAGATGGACAGAACCCAGTAGGAGAAGGACATGCTTTAATTTCAATTGTGAACGCTTGTAAAGATGACCTTCACACCTCTGGCAATCCATCAAGATCTTTTTACAGGAGCTGCTGGAGCCAAATAAGGATTCTGGGTTTTCCAAGTAAATTTTCACCTGGGTGAGCAATCTGAAGAAACCAGATAAAAACTTTGGGAAATTGTTGAAAATTTCAAAGCAACGTAATTGAATTTCGTAAATAATTCATAATGGTATTTCAGCGATTATGCTTTGGTATCCAAAGACTTTAAATAAAAAGTGAACTTTTTAATTTGCAATTTGTACTGCAAATTAAGCTCAGAAGGACAATTAAAACCGTAAACCTTAAACATAAAGTGCCTTGCAAAAGAATAACTGGTAGGAGGAAGGAACAGATACATGATTGTTAAATGGTTGCTTTTCATCCACTTGTTTTTATCTAAGTCTGGTCCTTTTTATTTCAGACCAGATCATGATCATGATTCTCATCAGGGGACAATTGCGCCAGAATGTATTGATAAAATTACTTATTAATAAACTGCTGAAATACAAATAATTTGCTGTCTCTGCTTTCAATGAGAACTTAGTGAAATTAAATAATATTAAACATCTTTTCACCTTAATGTAAGTTGACAGAATACAGATGAAACAGTTGGGATTTGATTGATAACATAATATTTAAACCCGCTGTAATTTTGAAGTTTCAACTTTTGGAATCTAGAGGGCCACATCACAACATCTGACTGTTCGGATTTGGTCAGCACACATTGTGTTTTGCATTGGCTCATCTGACCAGAGCACCTTCGGCCACAGGTCTGCTGTGTCTCCTACATGGCCTTTGGTGAACTCAACTTCTTCTGGTTTTCTTTTAACAAAGATTGTCTTCTTGTCTCTGTTCTTTATAGAGGAAGATGTGTGGAGTTCACAACTAATAGTTGTCCTGTCAACAATTTCTCTTTAAGAGTAACCATGGACTTGTTGGCTGCTTCTCTGATTGATGCTCTCCTTACCCAGCCTACATGGTGGGTGGCCATGTTTTCTTAAGTTTGCAGCTGTGCTATACTCTTTCCATTGTTAGCAGATGGATTAAGCAATGTTCTGTAAGAATTTCACAGCTTAGGATATTGTCGCACTGGACTTTTTGAGGGATATCAGAGTAAAGGGGCTGGATATAAAAGTATGCCATATTATTCATATTTTTGTAAAATATTCTCACAACCATAAATCATTTTTGTATCACTTTACCATTTCTGCTTTCTGTTGGTCCATTACATACAATCCCAATAAAATACTTTGAATTTCTAGTAATTTTGCAAACCACTGTAGAGTTGTATGCAAGGAATACTAGTTTCACAGTCACAGGTGCAGTATAACTTTGAAGAACTCACAAAGATCCAAAATCCATGATGAAATGATTGTAATGAAGTCCATTAATGTCTTAAACCGAGGTGAAATGTCAACAAGGTCAGATCTGATTAAACTCCCATCAACGCCCACACAGTTCTTCTGCACATCTCTATAATCCTCAAGAATGTTTTTGTAGCAACAAGTGGTCTCTGCAGATGATTCTAATTGGAATAAACTGACCCGAAGAAGCACTGACAGAGCTGTAACATCATCATTATCATTTCATCCAGCTCACAAAGAGCCATTAACCTGCTGAGTTGAAGTCAGGCTCCAAAAGCTAAAAGCATTTGGCCCCTAAACACTATTTTTAACGGAAGCATCTGGATGGGGCCAATTTGATCTCAACCTGAGTGGAACCGAGACAAACCCACGCATGGCGTTCGCTGGACCAAAAAGAAAAAAAAGAAAGAAAAAAGAGAAGCCTTGTTGGCTGACCACTTGTGTATGATGGAAAAAGGAAATAATAGGTGGGTATGGGTGAAAAGACGGCTTCTCAAGTACAGGATGTTGTTGTAGCAGGTAGCCAGTCATCCAATTTCCTGCTTCCCAAAGAAAACAAGAGCTGGAGCTGAGGAGTCCCCAGACTTACAATGGTGGGCCTATGCTCCCAATCCGGCCGGCCAAACAAAGCCTTCAGAGGTTACTGCCCTTTCTGCTGGTCTGCAGGGACTGGAGCTGATGGGAGGGTTTGACCATGCACACGTACACACAAGCAGTGCTGGGGTCAAGTGTTACTGTACGCCTGACCGTGGTTGGGCCCCCGCTGCAGCTGCTGGAGGTGGAACAACTCCAAGTCAATCCTGTCTTCCACCCCCTCACTCAACCTCTATTAGGGTCTATTATTGTATTAGTGGTAATAGAAGTACAAATAAACCATGTCCAATTGTAATGATAGTATTAATATCAGCAGTGTAAACTAATGAGGCTGGAATGTTGTTATTTCTCTGTGGAGGTTTCTTTAAAAGGCGCTGGGGTGGTCAGACTCATGGATTAGATTTAATTCGGCGGTGATGTGTTTCTGCCAAAACACCCAAAGAGACTAAAATGAAGGCTTCTCTTTTCACTTATCTGTTTGTAAAGTAGTTGATCTGTGTTAAACTTGTTTTCTTACAGCGTCAATGAAGTTTTAACAGCTTCTTCTAATATTACTTATACAGCAGATCAAACAATTCTTAACACTACTACTAAAATGACAGGTTATGAGTTTAAAAAATATATATTAATTTATGTGGCACATGTACTGTACAATTTACGTGACAGTAAAACATTAAAAGTTGCAATAACATGGACGCATTAATTTGCAAATCCTTAAATTTAGGCTATGAATATATGACGTTTTTTGATAACTTATCAGTGCTTAAACGTTTACAGTCTGAACAACACATATCCAATTTTTAAAGCAAGTCAACTTTCATATATCGTCTTACGATGGGGCACATATAAGATTTTTCAAAGCTTTGTGTCATTTGGAGTTGCAGGTTGAAGCTGTTATATTATATATATATATATATATATATATATATATATATATATATATATAATCTTTGCCTAAAATCCATGATGTCTGTCTGGGAATGGAAGAGGATAGAAATGTTTCAGGAAAGACTCTACAGCAATGAATCCTGCTTATGCTGCTTTGGTAGGTAGTCAGCAAGAAGAACTATTAGGCACAACTCCACCAGGTTGCCAGATGCTGCATAGGACATAATGGCACAGATGCAACCATTAACAACACTCAGGGGTTCTCATATCCCGTACGGCATTGCAAAGACATATTTAGACTTCTTTATGTGGATATCTCTGACCCCTTCCAGCAATTTGTCTTGTCTTGTCGGAAAAAAACTACCTGACGAACATCAACAGGAACAGTTGAACCAGTGACCCAACAAAAAATCTCCAGGACCTTTGACTGAAACTGAATTATTTACCCCTTTGCCCTCTGCCACAACAACAGGCCCTTTATCCTATTGTGAAGACATCTGACACTAAGTGTAAAAAATCCCCTTCCTTATGTATCATTGTGTTTTGTGTTGCAGACATTTTCTAAATAAGCAGCTGGTGATTGTAGGGTATGTTCAATTTAGGGTCAGCACAGCACCCTCAATAGAACGAAAATCTCCTTAAAGCACAAGGAGAAAAAAAGAGATTCCTGATTTTCAGATGGAGCTATTTTTCCTTTTTTTTATAGTTGTAAAGACCAGTCAGCTTTGACCCAAAGCATTCTGGCGTTTGCTCGAAAACCGAAGGAGAATAAGGATTTTATTTTCCACCATAGCTTGGAGTTCAAGCAGAACAAGATGATTAAAGTTTTGCATCTGTGCTTCCAACATCCAACCGTACATATTACAGAAAATTTGTGAGATCACCTGTGGATACAAGGCAGATATCCTCACAATGGTCTTGAAAGACTGGGAGAACTTTTGCGAATATGGTGATCAAAAATGGCCAGGCTCCTGTCATGAAATGATGGAATTGAATCAAAAGGGTCATCAACAAAATATAAGTTTAAAGATGTTCAAACTTAAGCAACCAGATTATAAAAGTTTTATTTGTTGCATTTTCCCTGATACAGATATAGTTGTTTTTTAAAATTATTATTTTAGCAAGATAAAACGTCAAAATAAATGTTTAAAAAGTCTTGAGATGATTCATTCTGATTTCGTTTTAAAACCCTTTATTTTACCAAGGTTGTGCAGATGATTTAAATCCATGGCACAGTTCTGCCCGAACAAGCCCAAAGAATGTCACTTCACTTGCTTTATCCATTCGACAGTCGCATCCAAAGGAAGGTTAAAGAAGATCTTTTCCACAAGCTTTGATTATAAAAGCAGATTCGACTGCAGGAAACATTCTTGAAATAACTCCTCTCCTTTGAACACGAACGTCTCGGTGGGCAAAGAGCAATAAGAAAACATTCATCAGTGCTCCAAGCAGGCAGTGACTTCACCCTCAGTACTCAGCAGCAATATTCCTAAAACAGGCTTGCAGTAAATTTGGCCAAATGTTTAATTTAAGTGAGATGGCATGCCCATGTGATACTAAATTAAAATAATCCCGCAATCGTGGACATATTTATGCTGCGGTTACAAGAGCAGCTGTGTTACGTTGTTTCCACTGAAACACATTTCCATTTCTATTGCCTCAATAGGATTAATAACACCTAAAAAGCCTAAAAAGTGACACTATTTGACAGTACCCTAGTTAGTAGAAATAAAACATAACTCCAATTTCTTTTATGTTAACCTCAATCATCTTTATTACCAATGCTCAGTTGCTTGGAAAGTGAAAAAAGACATTTTTTGTGGGATTTCCTTTAACATCATACAAAAATGTTGAGTGTTAAAACTAAACATAATTACTTAATTTTGTCATGTGGTGCAGGTGTGGTGGTGGTGAGGCAGAGGCAGGAGACCCAGGATGAAATGAATAAGTGATTTAATGGCGAAAAATAAATCCAAAAACAGTCCACAATGGTCCAGACACTGGGCAGCACGGCCGAGCGGAAGCCACGGCTCGACGCCGGTAGCACCGGGCATACGAAGGACGACAGCAAACTAGGACAACTGACAATTGACGAGGACCCGACAGAGACGCAGAGACACAGGTGACATTAAATACACAAGAGGTAATCAGGGAACGAGACACACCTGGGAGTAATCAAGGGGAGACAGGACAACACGGAGAGCACAGAGACAACAGGAAACTCAAAAGTAAACACAGAAAAACACAGATCTTGACAAATTTGGGATTTAGTGAGGAAGATGTGAAGGAATTATGGTGATAAAAATCAATGAGGCTTCCTCATATTGTACTTCGCTCACTAAGATTGCCTTAAAGGACAAACTTTGTCAACTGTAATATTTGCGGGTGAAATTTCTGCTACTAAACAAAAAATGTACACTCTTAAAATTTTAAAGAATGTCCTCATTAAATATAATGATATATTTTATAATAAATAACTTCTAATGTGTTGTTTCAATTATTTCACTTTCTAGCAGCAAAAACACTTTCCTTATTTTATTTTCAGAAACATTGATCTCCTTTTAATCAAGGCTAAAAACCCATTTGTTTAGAGCTTTAAACAAAACTAACAGGAAAAGTTGTTTATATTTGATATATTATGGTTATTATTTTGATGATAGCATTTGACAAAATGCAATGTGTGTTGGTTGCATCAGAAGTTCCAACCACACAACTGAGCATTTGATTTCAGCCCCCTGTCCTCTGATATCCCTGAGTAAAACACAATCATAACCAATATCTTTCTTCAACCTTTCTTCCATTGTACTACTGGCTCAGTGTTTCTTTCTTAAGAAGCACTGAACCAGTGTAGCTGTTTCTCAGCTAGATTACATCACCGATTGAGCTAACTGCAGAGTTAACTGCGGCTGTTAACTCTGTTTTCCTTCATATAGTTTACTCCTGGCTCCCTGCCAAGTACCATATCTGGTCATTTCAGATTGTCGTCCTTGAGGTTCTGTTGGAGGATCCGTGATGTTTATGGTGGTTGTCAAGTTCATGACTTGTAGGCAACGGCTGGGCTCACTTTGATCTTTTTACCAACTGCTGTTATATGGTCAACCAAATTTAATTGTATTTTTAGAACTACAATTGATTATTATATGACTGGATTTTAATTTGACTATATTTGTTGGAATGAAATGGACTGATTTAGAACAGGGCTGCTAGGTGGCACGCATGATTTTACTGTTATCTTGATGCAGGAGTTTGAATCCTGGCCTGGGATCTTTCTGCATAGAGTTTTCATGTTTTCCCTTGATGGATGTGTAGGGGGCTGCACAGTGGCACAGTGGCGCAGTTGGTAGCACTGTTGCCTTGCAGTAAGAAGGTCCTGGGTTCGATTCCCGGCCTGGGGTCTTTCTGCATGGAGTTTGCATGTTCTCCCTGTGAAAAACATGACTGTCAGGTTAATTGGTCTTTCTAAATTGTCCCTAGGTGTGAGTGTGTGTGTGCATGGTTGTTTGCCCGGTTTGTCTCTGTGTTGCCCTGCGACAGACTGGCGACCTGTCCAGGGTGAACCCTGCCTTCTCATCCGGAACGTAGCTGGAGATAGGCACCAGCACCTCCAGACTCCACTAGGGACAAGGGTGTCAAGAAAATGGATGGATGCGTAGGTTCTCCCCAGGTTTCCTCCCACAGTCCAAAAATTGGACTGTTAGGTTAATTAGTCTCTCTACAATGAGTGTGAATGTGTCCAGTTCTTTCTTTCATAAATTCTCACTAGTGTGAGGAGTCATTGCCCTTGCCCCACTCTTTATCCCACTTCAAAATCTTTAACGATGGATGCTCTCATTGTCTCACCAAACTGTCCACAAATGACTTGTTCAGCCAAGAACACACTGTACCAAGTGTTCAATTGATGACTCATAAGCTGCTGCAGATGGAAGAAATCGTTTTGCAAAAGATGATTTATTCTTTTCGCAGAAAAAGTCAACATCTGTGTTTTATCAATGGCATTCAAATTGTATAAAAAGAGCAATAAAAAAAGCGTTAGAGAAAAAAATCACAAGCAAAAGAAGAAACTGACAAATTATTTCAAAAAAACAAAATGTCTGACTCGGAGGCACTTAGGACTTGGCAACATGAGTGCAGTCGGAGTCTTTCCAGGTGGTTGTAGTCAGGCATCAAAGGCCCTGCTAACAATACTGGAAGGAGAGGGTATGTTTTCAAACACAATCACAGTCTGATATGTCATTGAGACACCTAAAGCTTCTGTCTGTCACCGATCCGCACTGAGCTCAAGTTTCATTCATATTTAAACAGTCAGTACAAAAACGGAGCGGCTGTCAGTCTGAGTATTTATCAGTAAAATGTCAAAACGCAGCTCATTACATCAACTATGTACAACAGAAAACAGTACAAGCTGTGCTCAGTCTTTTATTTCCATTGGGATACTTAAAAAAAGAAGTCTTAAAAATTAAAGCTTCTACCAGCCAACTTTCCACAGAATTAAACAAACGTGTCCATGTCCAGCTGATCAAGTTGCATCTGTTTTTTTTGTAATTTTCTACAGCGATGGCCTCCTTCATTCAGAGCTGGGTGAAGCGGCCGAGTCCAAGTCATCATTTTCCAGGTCGTTTGGCGAGGCTGATTGTCCTCCCTTCACTCTCTTCCATTTCATTCTTCTGTTCTGGAACCAGACTTTAACCTGGGATGAGAAAATACATGAATGCTATTAAACTACAAATACACAAAGAATATTCAGTTCAATTCAGTTTTATTTAGATTCACAAAAGTCATCTCGAGGCACGTAAAAAAAAATAAAAAATCAATTCAGTCACACTAAGAGATTCTAAATGATCTCTTAGTTTTCAAACAGTAAAATAAGCTCAGCTGAATATTCAAAGCAATTAAAAAAAAAAAAAGTCTGAGGAAAGCCAGCTGATTGTATTGAATCATTGACACAAAGCATTCACTCTGATGAGCATGTTAGCGTTGAGTCACTGACTTTACAGCAATCCCTCATGTAGCGACAGCGGAGATAAAAACTCCTCCTTAACAGGAAGAAACCTCCAGCAGGACATGACTCAGTACAAGAGGCCATCTGCAGCAGCCGACTGAGGGTTCGAGGAGACAGAGCAGAATGCACAGGAGGAAACACATGAACTGGTGTAGGATTATTTTCAATGTTCATGAAAGCAAAATTAACAGCAGGAGAGGGAGACTGATTAGTTGATGGCAGCACTAGAATATTAGGCAGATGCGGTGTCAAAAAAGCTTCAGAGAATATACTACTCAACTATTAAATGTGTAGACAAAATTGCTTTTGCAGTTTTTCCTTTAATAATTAGTATTAATGGTTTATGTCTGATAAATAATGATGACCTCAAATGTTTAGATCATCACTTACTGGATATACATGTTTGAGCTGCAGCAGATTAATTCATTTACCTTCATAAACTTTAAATATTCTCTGGAATTTGACTTTTTATATGAAGCTTAAAAACTTTAGCAAGCACAACAAAATGACTACAAACAGTGTAATTCTTAAATGTCTTCAGCAAAACTCTTTTCGGAGCTTAAATACAGATATTGATTTCATAGCACAACAGATGTGACTTCTTTCTTCATTTTGCAATTGTTTTGGACAAATCTATGACACAGTCAGAAAAAAAAAACATACAGGAAATAATAATAATATAAAAAAAATGACATGTAATCCCCCATAAATCTCAGAGCGGAGGATAAAATCACTTGGATTTTTTACACAACATGAGTTGGAAAAACACAGCTCCTGGTTCTGGCTCAAAAATCTAAGAGTATCAGATACACTACAGAGTTGCCAAGCAATAGGTTATGTGTCTTTCCTGCAGTATATACTCCACTCTGTCACTGGATTATATCTATATATATCTATATCTATATATATATATATATATATATATATATATATATATATAATATATATAAAATAATTATTG
>CAEFZX010011917.1:0-27819 GCA_903066825.1 Alfaro cultratus | reverse complement strand
TGTGTGTGTGTGTGTGTGTGTGTGTGTGTGTGTGTGTGTGTGTGTGCGTGCGTGCGTGCGTGCGTGCGTGCGTGTGTATACTGGGTGCGCGGTGGGGGATTGTAGATGAAGACAATCTGACTGATTGGAGGGTCAGGTTTTAAAAGCTGGAAGTGTTTGCTGGTTGTAATAAAGTCACTTAAAAATGTGTTTACAGTGACGTGTGTGTCTTTAAAGAATTAAAGTTACTTATTATAATGTAAACTCTATTTTTTTTAAAGGTGTAGCTGAAGTTTTCGTTCTGTTCATTTCTCTATTTACATTTAGTCAGCAGCCAGACATTCTTGTAATCTTTCAAATAGTTCTCCGACGGTGAAATATACATTTAATTTTTTTTTCTTTGGAGTGTGGCTGTTTCTTAAAGTGTAATTCTTAAATTGTAATTATAGTGTAATTTTTTTTAGAATGTAAGGTAGGATAAGTCATACACTGGAGAAACACAGCTCCAATAGAATTAATCCTTGATGTCCTGGATGTGAAATATCTTGCAGCAGAGTGCTTTTAGTCAGATAAAAAAAAATAATATTTTTTGAGAACAAATTTTTTAAGTGAGTGCATTAGAAATAAAACTCTCTTCATGCATCCATTCTGTTGCTTTAATCCATTTTAATAAATAAATAGAGAAAAATAGGTTCACAATCCAGGTTAAAATACAGGTCAGCAGACATTAAAGGAGACAGGACACAGGAACAAATAATTTTATCCCTCGTTTGCACGGGTTTGAAGCTTTCATGGCTGATGAGATATGAGTCATAATAGGATTTTCACGTGACGAGCGCTCTTTTTTTAGGCTGGGAGCGAACAATCACATGTCAGTGACAGTCACTGGATGCTGTTCGTTGAGCAGATTCTGCTTCTCTTCATAACAGTGGAAAAATATAGCACAAACAGGGCAGTTATATGGTAAAATAATACTACACAAAGGGACTCTTCAGCTACACAGTAAAAAGTCATTGTGTGATGGCCTGAATCTACACGAGTCCCCAGATACTGCTTGCAGAAAGCTACCGGCTACAGTGTTCATACTGTGTGCAATTCATCATTCAGTGGGTTATTATTAACAGTTAAGCAAAAACAATGGCTGTTCTGTCAGACCCAAGACACCTGGAGGTATATTGTGATAAATATCGGTAGCAACATGCAAAGTCTCACACATCTGTTCAGATAATTAATATCTTTGTCTTGTTATAAAATCATACCCTTAAGAAAAGAAACGTTATGGAAATATTTTCAAAACACAAAGTACAGGAGACCTGCATCCCTGTTATTAATACAGAACAAGCTATTAAGTTAATAAGACTGTGGACATAAGAGAGCAGCAGATCACATGTCTCCCCGAGTCTCAGGCGTGTAATATACAGTGTCATATCATTTCATAACAGTCTTTAGCATATGAGCTTATGTTAAGAGCTTTGAAACCGGAGTGACAACATGTGCAGGAGAAAAGTGAAACGCTGGACAGTCGATAAATCACACCATCTTAAAGTCAAACCAACCCTACAATTGGTTTTCCTTAATGATTTGATTTAAACCACACACGCCAAATAATTCATTCTAGTTAATCCAATTAATCTTGAAGAAAAATCCTGCCATTTAACATGTTTTTTCCCATGTATTTGGGTGTAAAATACATATCTTCCATCCACTGGAGATTAAAGCAAACGCTTCTATCGAATATATTGTTCTATAGAGAATCCAAAACTTGAGGGACGAAGCAGTCCTGGCACAAGAAATCACACCTCTTTTTAATATCTACAGCTTCCCATGTCAGGCCATAACAAAGGATGCGGTTCATGTCAGACGTGGTTTCTAAATTGTTTTAAATCTAACCTCAAGTGTAAAAAAGCCTCCCATTGAGACACAGATTAAAACTGTCTCAATATTTATTACACAAGGACCAGGTAAAATCAGTAAAGAGATGTGTGAAAAAATAAGTACACTTTAGGGCTGCACAATAAATGACACATCTATAATTTTTGTAATATCACTGCTTGCACTATGCACATTGCAAATAACTGCCTGCTTGAGGCAATAAGTGTTAGTTGATTATTTAAGTGCCATACATTTTATGCTCCCTCTGCCTGATTTTCAATAAATTAGAACATGAATTCTGATGAGGCTCGCTTGTCAGATTAAAATTACCTTTTGAGAATCTTTCAGTAGTTAATAAACATACTTTTTATTAAGCCCACATTTGTGTAATATAATGTTTTTAATTAGTCGCAATGGTCTGATGTTGCATTATAATTTTAAATGTATTTTCATATAAAAAATGGAAAATCATCACGACAGAAAAAGAATTGGAAAAATCTGAGAATTACTGAAATTAATTTTCAGTAATATTGAAGAGATAATGATGACTGCGTTTTAGAAGGTTTTCAATAAATCCTTGTTGATGAGATGGGAATAATGAATTTTGTATTTGTTTGGATAGTTGGACTTGCTATCTGGGGTCTTTGTTTAACCCAAAGCAGAAAGACATTGCAGTAATACTTCTATACAAGCAGAAGCTTTGGTAATTTGCTGCTCTGCTGATACCATGCCAACACGACAAGACTTAAATTGTAAATTCATTATTTCTACCCATTAATGTGGGAATGATTGTAAGGTCCATTATTCTCCAGTAGGAAATATTTTTTGTATGGAAAACATTTAAGGCAGTTGCCTATCTTCTCAGTAAATTCAAGTCAGGATTAGCCCTTGCAATCCTGTACACACCTAAGTTAGCATGCTAGATATTAAAGATTATGACAGGAGAACAGAAAATAAAAGCCTGAACAAGTTTGTCTTGTTTGGAAAAATTGAAGGAGAAAGCTTCTCCTCTTTAAAATTAATCTCGCAGCATGACAACGGTTTGCAAAGTTGCATCTGAGTTAATCACAAAACGTCTAGAGTACTGGGGCTGCTGTAAGCTGTTTCTCACAATGCTAAACACTGTGAGTATTGAACACCAAAACAAAAGTACAGCACAAACGCCTCATTCCAGTTATCAAGCACGGTGGTGAAGGGGTCGTGATTTGGACTGCAATGATTTTACACCCAAATACAGAAAGAAAAAGTACCAGATCGTTTTTTCTGTTGCAAAATGAAAATCTCTTCAGTTTTTCACATTTTCTGGTGTACAATCTAAAATATATTTGAGAATGAGGTTGGCAGGTGGCTGATGATGTATCTTGCTGATAACATGCAGCACAGTGGATCTGCTCTGGACTGGACTGACTACAGTACAAATCCGTTTAATCTTCATAGGCACCTTCGAGCAAACAAAATGGTCTCTAGCTTATGTAATAAAATAAATCTTGCCCTCATATTTCTCTCACTAACTTCTTCAAGTCCATAGAGGTTGGAGCAGTTTTGTCTTGAAGCTACAAATGAACAAACAGTATTTTTTTTTTATTCTGCAGTCTCTCCTTTACACAGCAGCAAATGGAAATTAAGTCCTTGGTACATCTCACTGTTGACTCTTACTAAAGTAATGTTTATTACATGAGCACACTGTTGGAAGTGGGTGTTTGTGAAGCTGTACAGGCGTGTTTGCTTGCTGAGAGCTGTTTTGCTCATCGTCTCTGAAGAGTTCAGCTGCGTGCCACTTCACAAGGTCTGTGTTCGGGCTTCAACCACCTGCTGACTGCTAAGCAGCCCGCACGTCCCCAGAGAGAGCGGCCCTGAAGCCAACATTTGCTACAGCACGTGGCAGCAGTTGTACTGAGCCAACGGCAGGATCTTGGGCTTGTTCTGTGAAGGTATGTTGAAGGCCAGGGCTTTCTCGCACAAAGGGAACTGGAAGAGTCTGTCTCGGAGCCTGATGCTGTGTCGTTTCCCCTGCTCCGCCCTCGGTACCGACTCGTCCCGGCTTCCATGTGGATTATGAGCAGGAGATTTTGCAGTGGACTCGTTCTTTTCATTCAGTTCTTCCTCCCTTTCTGTTTTCTCCCTCAGGCTGGCGGAGGACGCAGAGATGCAGGACTGACAGGATTCAAGAGTTGGGAGGAGTGGGGGTGGTTTGCCCGTGTTGTTGTTTGGTTCCATCTCTTCATCCTGCCCCTCTTTCCTGTTCAAGATGTTCAGCTGACAACAAGACACCCTGAAAGCTGGTGAGGACGGAGTGACTTCGGATGTCAGAGTGACTTCAGATGTCTGACTGAGCGTCTCATCCCGGTGACTGACAGGCTGATCTGAAATCACACAGCCGCTGTCTTCATTTTCTCTCTGCATCTCCTCTACTTTTTCCTCTTCTGTATTTCCTAACTCTTCCCCTTCTTCCACGCACTCCAGCCCATCCTCAGCCTCCCCTTCCAGTTCCCTCAATTCCTCCAGCTCTTCTTCTTCCTCCTCCTCCTCTTCACAGATCTGCTGCAGTGCAGGAACGTTCTTGCCCACAGGAGGCTCTTCAGCTGGAGTGGGTCTGAGGCTGAAGCCGAGGCTGGGCTGCCATGTGCCAGGAAACGTCTGCTGAGTGGAGGTCCTCATAGCCAGCAGATCCCCACACTCTGGAGCACACAGTGAGGAAGATGAGGCAGAGAGGGCCCCTGCTACCCAGTGTGGCGGCGCCTCAGGGCTGAGAAGGGCATCATCCAGGCCCTGCAGCCAATGGTGAGCCTCGATCTCATCAAGAGACGCACGGCGACACGGATCCTTCTGCAGCATCCTGGAGATCAAACTGAATATAAAAAATGGATTAAATTAAAGCTCGGGTGTTGTGTAAAAAGTAAGTCATAAAAAGAATGATCAATGAACCTTATAAAGACAAATGTTATTCACAATTTCACATAGTAAAGTAGTATATGCAAAAAATTATAATATCTAGCCCCCATTCCCATCCATTCAAAAATGAATTATTTTGAATTTGATGGCCACAAGTCATCTTGTCTGTTTCTAGCTGTTCAATAGTCCTCTGTCCTTTGATTGAGTGTTTAGTTTCAGAAAGCTTGGATTGTTTATAATGTGCTATAATAATGTGGGTTTTTATTGTCCTGCTGAGATGTACAGAGTGTTCCCAGAAAAAAGATGTTGTCTGGAGGGGAGCATTCACTCATCTGCAACACTGTTATTCTCTACTAATACTTGTTAACACAAACCGTGCATAATAAGCCAATCAATTGGCAGTAATTTAATGCTGGATGTAGGGAAGACAGCTTAGAGAAGTGAAACAGTGCATCAGAAAGAAGTGAAAACTTTTAACTTGGTGTGGTTGTTGGTACCATTTGGACTGGTATTGTCTGAGTGGTAAAAAGCTGAAATGGTGGAACGGTGTGGGGAATGTGTTGTCAGCACTCTTGAGGCCGGTTAGAATCCAGTGAGCGTAGCTAAAGTATTACAACCTGTAACAATTCTGACTGTCAATTTTACAAAACATCCTGACGTTTGTAATCCTTTTGTAAAGTCTCACATAAATTGACTTAAACTGGCTTCAATCCATGCCCTCGCCATTCTGCTACCTTCTGTGTTTGAGACCTGCATGTGTGAAGGGACGCGTTTCTTCCCAGCTATGTTCCTAATTGTACATCATGTGAATGATGATGTATAAGGTCACATGATAAATCTGGTGTCAGATGTTTCAGAACATCTTTGCAGATGATCAAATGACCAGTTTGGTTGGAGGGATAAAAATAAACAAGAAGTGTTTAAAGGTGTTTATTTAAAAAGCTGAGCCAGAAAAGAATAATAACTTTTTTTTTGCTCTTAAAGCAAAGTTTGCGACTCACAGGTTTCACTTCTTGCTTTAAGCCTCAAGAAAATCAAATTACCTGTTGTGATTTTTGTATTAAAAAAAAGAAAGAAAAGAAAAACTTGAAACAGCTAATCGGAAAGATAACACAAGGCTTTCTTTCAGTACTGTATGAAGAATCATACAGAAGCAGCAAATAAGTGGAGGAGCTGGATCTTTAAAAGTGTCTATATTGCTGACATGGTTTTTTGAGTCTGTTCTGTATTTCAGGTTTAGTTAATTTCTTTGTTTTGTCAACACAGAGGGAATAAAAATTTGCAGCGTAGTATAATTTTAGAGTCCATTTTTCTTCCTTTCAGTTCACCCTGCTGCTCTGGGAGCTGGGAGAACAGTGTGTGTGTTTCGGTTTGAGGTGTGAGCGATCGAGGTTAAGTGTGAAGACAGACATGCATGCTCGAGTTGTATGACTGACTGATGAACTGTGGGTTGGGGTTCATAGATGTTAATGACAATGTCATGGTCAATTTTAGCTCAAATTGAATTTGCAACAGGCTGGAGAATTTAATTATTTGTATGTATGTAAAAAAACAAAACAAAAACACATCTATAAACATCAAATCTAAAAAGAAAAAACACCTCTTCAAGTTAGGCTAAAGTCAGGTTACAGCTGTTGCCCTAAACTTGCTCATATCTACAGCTAGAGATGTGACTATAAAGCTTCAACGAGCTAAAACTGAAACAATGCTGAATATGTGTCACATATCACTGCCACCATGAACAATAAACAGGATTGTAAAGAAGGTGAAAACTCTCCTAGGATCACTGTTGGAGAATTGCATAAAAAAGGTCACAAAGTCTCCATCAATGTAATTGGGCATCATCTACATGGCAACAAATTATTGGGGATGCGAGCTGGGAAACGTTTTTCCTCTCCTACTTTTAAAATATCTAAACTTGAGGACTTCGATAATCATTTTAGGTATTTTGTTGGAGTGTTGCGCTTTATTTGGAGGAGTGGAAGTTTGGAGTGGTAGCTGGTGAAAAACGTGGTGAGAAACAAAAGACGGTTTTGTGGAAAAGCGCCTCATGCCCACTGTTAAGCATGGTGGAGGGTCTATGGTGCTATGGGCATTTTTCCTCTTCCAAAGGCAAGTGAATAGCTTTATGACATTTTTGAGATATTAGCACATTTCAAATAAAAATCTGGTGGCCTCCGACAGTAAACTGAAAATTGGTCATCACTGGGTTTTTCAACTGGAGTACAAATCAACAGAAATGGTTGACCCGACACTTAATGTACCCAGTTTCACAGCCATCCTGGCAGTCAGAATTAAATCTTATAGAAAATCCAAAGATGAGACAGCAGAACGTAAGAACCAGGACTCTGGGTGCCCAGGGAGAAACAGTAACAGCATTGTGAAATATTACAGCGAAGCCTCAGGGATTTTATTGGCAAAAGGAGGTTCTACAGTCTTAACAGCAGGGGCCAATAATTGTAGTACAGTTGATTTTGTGTAATGCTTTTTCCTAGCATGAGATTTTTATTCACTGAATACAAGTGGTCGAATTACAAGTTCGATCTTTATAAATGTTCGATTAAGGTACTGCAATAAAAAAAAAAAAAAAAAAATTCAACATATGTACGAGTGGCACAATAAATATTAAAAATGACTTTACTTTGCCATGTATGGATGGATTATAACTCCTCAGTGTTCAGTCAGTACTCACTCTCTGCAGCCGTCGGAAACGTGTACGGGGACGGAGTAGCGACAGTCCAGAATCATGACCAGAGTCTCGCTGTCGTTGGTTTCCTGGAAGGGAGGGACTCCACAGACCAGCATGTACAGGATCACACCAAGAGACCAGATATCTGGAACACACAAATCTTAGTTTTAATGAGCAATTAGAGCCACTGATTGAGATAAAGAAAATAACTCACAGAGAATAGTTTAACAGTTTCCTGTATCTAAAATGAAAGAATCCCACAAACAAGGGGAACAATGCTATTTATTAATTAAAATGATACAACATTAGAAAACTACACCTATTGTATTACAAAATATATGCTAGATCAGGTTTGTGCAGCATTTTCACTGCAGAATAGAAAAATGGAGACTCTTTGTTTATTGCCTTAAAGGAAAAAATATTTTAAAATATACACGGAAAATGGCTGAACATTAGTTTCACTTACTTTAAAATTTCCTAATAAGACATGAGCTGTACAATAATTTTTTTCAGTTTTCTGTTTTTATTGAAGAGATTAAGGGCTGAAAATGAAACTTTCCAGTATCTGACTTAGTTAAATTCCTAATTAATGAAAAGGGAAACATTTGAGTGAAGCAAGCTGCAGAGGACTAAATGGAAAATATGATTGAATAAACACATTCACACTTGTAAACCACTAGTGACACTTCTGTTCTTTTTCCGTCTCCTCCCTTTCCTTCCTCTGGCATCCTGGTGCAAGCATGGTTTTAATGCAGACTCAGGACAGCGTGAGCCAGACGGGAACACGCACTCAAGCTGAGCTGAGGGCTGAAGGCCCGTAACAAACAGAGGCCTCGTTGTGGTTGTGTGCTATTCTGAGAACGATCATCCTTCTGTCTTTCCTGCCTCTCTCTGTGTTTCTCCCAAACACAGAGGCAGGAACACAGGCACATAATGTTCACTTCCAGTTTTAACCCCGGCGTGACTCTAGAAATATCTCACACATATCTAGGTTTGTATATATATAAAGATAATAAAGACTTTTTTATATATTAGTTGTTTAATGATAGCAAATATTAAAGGATACTCCTTACTTTATTCTTGGAGCTTCTTCTAGCTTTACTGTGAATTTTAGCTTATTTTAGTTAAAAATAATCAAACAAAACTAACTTACAAAGGTGCCTTCTAATCAGGAACAATATGCTACAAATTATGATAACTGTATGACAATCACAATATGACACTTCTACATACTCAAACATCTTTTTGCAGTTTTGTGAAATTACAGTTTTATTTTTCAGAGATTCTGACCATGTGAAAAATGCTAATTATTCATGCTAAATACTTTGTGCATCTCTTTTATGTTAGCACACAATATGAAAACCAGACTTTTTAGCTTGATGTAACGTCTTAATCCAATTAAAAATGGATCCATGTAAAGACACAATCAATAAGTTTCTCCTCTATCCAGGGACTCGCATTACTGGGAGCAGCGCTGATGAAGCATTCAGGCACTGTCCCATATTAAGCTCATGAGGGCCCAAACAAAAGCCCTCAGTTCTCCTCATACAATGTACACTCAAGCGCACGCTCACCTCCATCCAGAGCTGCGTTACGCAACAGGGAGGAGAAACCTCTTGAGTGCTGGGAGTGCTTTCCTCTCACTGGGGAATATCACACATTCCCACCACACATTAGTGGGCTGCTGATGGACACACACACACTGATGGCACACAGTGTGTGTGTGTCAAGACACACACGAAAAAGCACACACAGCATCTGCTAAATGTATAAATATGTCAGGGCTTACAGTGCCTTGGTCAAGCATTCACAACCAGTGAACTTTGTAACTTTTGGTCAGATTACCACAAATTCTTATGTGTTTTATTGAGATCTGATGTGATAGACAAAGTAAAGCATCATTTTGCAATGGAATAAAAATGACATTCTTTACCAATTAAAATTTTCAATCTTGTGCACTGGTATTCAGCCCCTTTTTAGTATCCTATATAAAATTTGGTCCAATCAATCTCTTTGAAGGTTTAAACTTCTGAACACACTGATCAATCTATCGACAGAAATCAGAGTTTGATACAACTATAAAATAAATCAAATTAGAAATCTGAAAATTCATGTTCACAAATACTGCACAGAAGAAAGACAATAACATTTGAGTGAAAGGAAATTGTTTAGCAAGCCATGTATAATTTCTACATTATTACACAATAATGACCGTCATCAAATTGCAATTAAATAATTAAAATAAAAGCTTGCAGTGAGGGGCGCCCTATAGGGGGGAAAGTTATGACAATTCTAAGGGCCTCTGACCAACAGGGGGCCCGCCACAATTTATTTATTTATTTTTTGTTCATAGAAACTAAAACAAAATTGGGGCCCTGTCAATTACAAAATTAATCATATAATGTTTTCGAAGATTGTTTTTAGCAGTAAAAGTTTAATGTTACCACTCCCAGACCAAAAATCACACATCCATATTTGCTCTGAACCCCCCTGGATCTGCATGAAATGGTTCATTCCTGCTTGAAGAGCTTAACGGTGATGGTGTTCAGCAGCAGACAGTGGAAGAAATTGCTTTATGTATATTTTGCATGTTGCTTTTGACTGTTGCTTGTAGGGAGAGACTAATAGAAAAAATTTAAGCAACCTATTTGCATACTGTATCCGGACTGTTGGATGCTAAATTCATGAGCAGTAAATATTGTGCTAGTTATCAGGATTGGACCAAAGAAAGCAAGTTGCACGCCTTTAAAATTGTGATGCTTTTTATGGGTCAAATAGGCTCAAAAAATTGTAACAGCAGCTGCGCAGGGGGTGCCCAATCTAATTTTTTGTCAGGGGGCCCAAGATTCCTGGCGGCGCCCCTGCTTGCAGTTGCAAACCAACAGACTGTGAAAAGGGTTGAAGAGATCGGATAATATTGAGAATTTTGCAGGATTGGCTCAAAGTTCAGCAGCAGAGCCAGGCTCTGTGGGTTTATTAGACAGGCGCTTCCTCTGAGGTGCATATTTCAAGAGCAAATACGTCATAAAGGGTCGGTTACAAAAGGCCATCCAAGTTCAGACAAAAAAAAAAGCGTTCTTTGGCGTATATTCGGAAGCTGAAGCCAGACCGGACTCACTCCTTCCTTCTGGTCACCAGTAATGTGGAATGTATGAGGAAAGTGCACTAACAATACCCTCTGATTCATTGACTATAGTGGACTGATAAGGAACATTTTCATTTTACAAACTACAAAATTAAAACAATTGAACAAAATTCATAGCTAATTCACTTTCACCCATTACCCTTCATTCTCAGTCCTAACTATAAATATCACATGTTCCTATTAATCTACCATTTCGTCCTCTAGGAAGACAGCAAAAGGCTTTTCATAGCTAAAAAAACCCTGACATTCTTTTTATGGGCTACACAAAAAAAGGTATCCAGTCTGGCTTGGGAAGACCTGGGAAAGTGTGGGTTTCCCTCCTGGACCATCTGACAAGACTTCAGCTAAGCAGAGAACAATAGAATAGAAATATGCGCCTGAACGCTGCATACGAATGCAGCCAATCTGAAGCAGCAATAAGTTGATTTTGGTTTGGAAGTAAAATATTTTTGTGGTAAATGCTTTACCTTGTACACTGTCAAGTAGGTTATTCAACTATGTTAGATTGAGGTGACAAGTATAGGTTCTAGTCAGGATTGTAGAGGCAAATTTCTTTGTGAAATATATTTCAGTGTAAAAGCTCAAAAGCCAACAATGAATTGTGGTATAAAATATAGTAGTTGCATAGTGACATCAGTTAGTTTTCTGCAACTTTTACCACTGTCTACCTGACATATGGGTGGAAGTAATGAACATAATTAAAATGTTAAAATCAAAATATAGAGAATCATTAAAAGCAGTGATATAGTTGAAGTGTGTTTGTAGGTACACTTTGAGGACTATGGCTTAAAAGTCTTACTATCTTAACAGTTTATAGGTAGTTTTATCAATACATTATGCCACACCCAGTCCTTCATCCTTCCATTCTTAATCTTGACGCCCCAGCAGGACCGTCGAGGTCACATAGACCAGAACCAACATTGCAGACAAGCTGAAGGTCGTTATTAAAGTAATCTGAGCTTCCTTTGCACCTCAGCAAAACCATAGGCTGATCTCCATTCAGTGATTCATGATGAAATTGTGAAAACTGTAAAGTATGTGGACATATTTTACACAAGGTTGACTTTTCTTTGAAAGAAAAAAATAGGTATTGTATTGTGTAAATTCAGTTCTAAAGAATTTAATTTTTCAGTTTTCATCAATGTCAACAAGAATAAATGATGGAAATATTTAATTAGTTAAACAAAAGCTATTTTCAACAATACTCTCTTTTATTGAGGTGCATATGGTCGTACTGATGTCGCCACGGATCCTGTGATAACTGATGACTTTTAAATTTCTCTTAAAGAGAATAAAAAGATATGAGGGAACATTTGAATTGTTAATAATTGTGACCAGCTGAGGGTTATTACTATAATAAATATTTCAACTGATTAGCTTGTGAAAGACAAGCTTTAGTTCTTTAAAAACCCTCTTATTTCCACATTCCATATTAGTGGGAAGTGAACATAAGAAAAAGCTTCAGGACATGCTGAGTATTAAAAAAATCTGTTTGTAGATTTTGTTACAAAGCTAACTTTTTCTTTTTGTTATTATTATAGTGTGTTGCTGTGAAGATGGGGTCCTTTCCAAGCACTGGAACATTAATTGTTGATATAAACAAATCACCAGCCTTCAGGTTGATGTGAAAATACAAAGGAGTTTTGTCAAAAAAAAGCCTCTCCGGCTGTGCTGCTCTTTCCTGATCTATAACGGGATCTGTGAGTGGAGGGGGCTTTCCATGTGCCCCTCACACAACCAACCTTCAGCTTCCACAAAACAAGAAAGAAATGAGAGGTGCATGTGTTGTGGCAGCAAGCTAAGGGGATGTCATGAGGTGTTTTCATGCTTGCAAAGACTTTAACCCGAGGAGCTGAATCTGAGGACACAAACTGTCAGACTCGGTTCATCCCACTGCTCAGATTTTGCTATTTTAAAAAGGCAAAGTTTGAACTTTTCAAAGTGAGAATTATGTGTGGGGTATTTATGGGCAGTCAGTATTTCCAACTCCCCTTAAGACAACATTGAGTTGCTAACCATGTGTATTTGCTAATCAGCTGATTTAGGGGGAGTTCTAGATTTTTCCTGTTTATCTTCATTCTGCATTTTCTCAAAGATGTATATACGGATTGTCCCAGCTGCTCGAATTTGAAATTCTTCAAAGTGATGTCTATTGTAGGAAAGATAGTGACTACTCCAAAGTACCCAACACTAATAAAAAAAATGAACAAATCCCTTTAAGAATGTGACAGGATTACAAGAATTTCACAACTCTGTCAGCAGTTCTCTTAGGTTTGCAGCCGATTGCATGAATAAAGTTATGGACCGACCTCATGTAACTGCACGCAGCATTTACGCCTTGTGAACATCCTCCCTCTTTCTCTGCGTTTTATGAAACACACATCAAACAGAGCACACATGTACAGTGAAGGAGGCCTGCTTAGAGCGCCACAGAGAGCTGTCACGGTGTTTGTGACGGTTTATGAGTCATCTTACTAAGCTGAGACATCTCTGAGGGACATCTCCTCCAGCGTGCAGCTCAGGATTACATCCATAAATACATACTGTATGTGCTTATGAGTGAGGGAGTCAGAAGAGTACGTTTCTATAGAAGTGATGACAAAGCCATGTTATCGACAGGCTGAGTCACACTGGATGATATAAAAGTAGGGCAGAGAAAGTGTACTTTCTTTGCAGTGAAGCAGAGAATGTTCTTGAGAGGAGCTAATAAAAAATGAATTTAATGGGACGTCCCTTCAGAAACAGGAACCAACCCGAGGAAAAAGGAACTGATGCAACTCGCGAGTTGTGCTGAAAGTTAAGCTGTGTTTCTTCATCACCCCTCCCATTGTTACATGAGGCAAGGTCACATGAAAAAATTAAAACTAACAATTCACAAGCACTTAAATTACACATGCTGTCATTTGGAGGCATTTACAACTTAACCTTGCTTTCATGGATAAATGCACCAAATGTCCTTCTACAAGAGAGCACTAATTGCAGTGGGGTTGCATTTGTATTCAGTGCAGATGCGACCAACATAAAGAAGTGGGCCAGATTCTGCCAAAACAAAATCCAGCCTAGTCCAGCTTAGAAGATTAGACCACCAACCTCCCTGAAGCAGACACCCTCCCCCTCTCCGTTCTCCTCCAACCCCCAAATGGGACACATAAAACCAAATCCCTCAGCTCCCCTTCTGTTCCTGCAATGTCAAATCCCACAATCAGTGCAGCCTTCCCAATCAGAGCGGGCAGAAAAGGCATGGAACTTCCTGTTTCCGCTCTGCGACCTGCTGTGCAGGGAGGGCTGCAGTGCATAACGTGCCCGGTTGGCTCACAACTGGCTGACCCAAATGCAAACACTAATCCTCAGCAGACGCGCTCAGACCCCGGCACATTCACACATCAGCACGTGAACGAAGAGGAACGAAAATGCAAACACGAGAGGAATACCCACACAGGGTAAGGAGGGCAGAGATGGACACGCAGTTACCAATGCGAGAAGCACCGTGTTACTCTGGAAAAAGCAAAAAGCCTTTTTGGTGCCATCTTTTATTGAAATAGCTCTAATAGAACTAGAGCTGCTGACAACTGCATCCATCATACCAATGTAACAACTAGACTTTTTTAAGCCAAAAAGTGCTACAATAACTCTTCTTCTCTCTGGTTTTATTCTTTACTTTACTGTAATGTTTTTGAGCAGCTCCCATAAGTGACAAATTAAATCAACAGACTTCATTCATAAGTTAAGTGAACTGGAAATGAACTCTCATGAATCCACAATGGGTGTACATGTATGCACAAACTCATCATTTTTGAAGCTGTTTTTACCTTGTTTGTTGTTGACTGACCCCTGAAACAAAGGGCACAATCACACTTTTTTTTTAGCCCTGCATGGGCTGCAAAATGTGAACTGATATTAGCATGTAGTTCATAAGTCATGTCAAATATTGGCTGCGAATTGTCAACAACTTGTTGTCTTGGAATTAACCCTAAAACTATTAGATTTTACTAAATCACAGAGTACAAAAGTGAAATAAAAATGTGCTAATATTGTACAAAGACAGTTGGTGGCAATTCTAGGATAGTGAAATTACCTTAATAGAAGATAGTTTTCAGAGTTTGTAAAAAATTTTGGTCAGAAAAAAAATGTTTTCTTAAAGCAAACATTTAAAATGCCTCAAAAACTAAGTAGTTTTTGAAATTTTAAAATGATTTCGATCCACAAGAAAACAATCAATCATCCAAATTCAACATTCTCTAATGGAAATAAACATGATTTAGTTTCTCACCCACAGCTGGAGCATCATATTCCTCTCCCAGCAGGATCTCTGGAGCAGAATAAGCCAGCGACCCACAGCTGGTGGCCAGCATCATCCCAGGCTGGAATAAATTGCTGAAGCCAAAGTCTGTCAGCTTCACAGCGCCCTGCTGGGGGAAAAACACCACGTTTTCCGGCTTCAGGTCCCGGTGCACCACGTGCAGTTGGTGGCAGTACGACACCGCTCGCACAATCTGGGCAAAGTGACGCTTGGCGGTGCCCTCCACCACGCCTCCTTCGTGGCGCAGGATGTAATCGTAGAGGTCACCACCTTCGGCCAGCTCCATGACCAGGTAGAGCGTGGTGGGAGTGTCGATGACTTCATAGAGCCGAACCACGTTGGGATGCTGCACCAGCCTCATGCACCTATAAATGTGCCACAATAGTTGATTTATGTTGCAATTCAAGAAGTACAACTGTGGTTCTGGTGTAAATGTAAATAACAATGTTTTGTATGCATGTACATTTTGCAGAATGGATTTGTCATATTTTCGTGATTCCTTTCTTAAAGAGATGGACAGATTGTGGTTTTCTTGACAATAGGAATATTTTATTATTAACAGCACATTACGCTACATAAAGAATTGTGCATGCTCACTTGCATGCACATTTGTCGGCCCACTCTCAACACTAAATGACAATGAATTATCAGGAAGTCTGTAGCATCAAACTACCAGCTGTTGTTTAGTTTCAGGAGGTGAGACTAATTATACATGAAAACATCCTTTATTTTTATCTGATTTGTCATTAAATTCTAAAAAAGGGCACCACACTAATTTAATCCAGTTAAACTACATTTGGTTTATTTATACAGAACCAACTTAATGACCAATAAGTCAGTCAAAGCACCATGTGGTAAATTGCTTTGAAGTAAAGAATTTCTACACTGTAAAATTTTACATTATTTTAAATTCCTCAGAAATCACCAGTGTTTTCATTGTATTGTCAAATAGAATTTAAATAAATAATTTTTTTTATCTAATTTCGCTAGGACAAGCATGCATATGCATTCAAATAGACTTGTTCTCTCCTGCCTTTTTTGACAATATTAATATTTTTTTTTATCTGTTTCTTGTAGAATAGTTGATTACAAATTTAAAACTTAATTATCATTTCTCACCTGACTTCTTGTAAGAGGTGGCTTGTTGCCATGACATCCAGTTTAGTCTTATCAATCATCTTTACAGCCACCAGTTGCCCTGTGCTGACATGACGCCCCAGTTTCACAACAGCAAAGTGGCCCCTTCCCAGCGTCCGGCCCAGATGGTAGAGGCCGCTGAGATCGGAGCGACCGGAGAAGTCTCTGGGGTCCACAGGCCCGTCCAGGGCTGAGGTCAAATCCCTTGAGGAGTCCATGGTTGAAACAAAAGGGAAGTTGGCTGAGTCAAGAGTTCTGTGATGCAGAAAGTCCCTCAATGCTGGGGGGTTGCCTAGCAGGATAACGAAAAAGACAAAACAATGAAACGAAATGACTGTGAGGATAACTTTGGCCTCTGGCCCAAAGGGAGAAAGGCTTTAGACGAGGTCAGCTGCTGTTAATGCCCCATCCCTCGAGGCACCGGACCAAAAGTAGACCAATGTTCCACTTCATTTAACAATGGCAGACAGACGACAGAACAAGTCTAGATTAAGTACTGAGAGCGGATTACAGAATTACAGTACAATGTGAGCTGCAGAGGGAGAAATATTCCGTTATCGTCTCTGATGTTAGAGGGCTTGTGTTTGAGTTTGTCTCAAATATCACCATCCAAAGCACAAATGGCACGTCGAATCAATACTGTAACAAGAAACCGTAATGTATAATGGTGCTCAAGTCCAAGTGAGCATGTGTTTGTGTCAGGAGATGACATTAAGCCTGGTGATGTCATGATTGTATCCTCCATCCCCAGAGTGGAGAGTTCTTCACCACCACCTTCATCAACACAACCATCGACATCTGGAGCAATTACGTCATTGTTTTTGTTTGTTTACCCCAGGACAACAAACATGGACCTGAAGGTGCTGCTCCATGTCTGCCATACAGGAATATGGAAGAAACACATTATTACGTACAGTGGACGACCTGTGATGTTTTGGCCTCATTTTTCTTCCAAAGAACTCTAAAAAGTTTAGTTCATGATAATATGTTCCCTTAAAAAGGTTTACTTTTCAACTTTTACTGTTCTTGTGTATGTGCTTTGATATTGCAAGTTGTGTTCAGTCATTTTGATTCCATTATAGTTTAATTCATATCTCTGATTATTTTTAATTATTATCTTGATGTTATTTTTGATCCTATAAGGAGCTTTCTTGCAAGATTTCGTCCTCTTTTTAAGGATCTTAAGTTATTGTTCTTGCTTTACAAGTAACTCTTAAGTAGCACAACCTAATACAGACATTGCTCATGGAGGAGCTCTCATTTTTTTAAAGGTGCACATTTTCACCACTTTGTGCAAACAAATTGTGAAGACGAAGCCATTCTACAGTGTTATCAAACCCTTTTTGTATCACTAAGACCAAAGGAGACATCAAGGATGGGATCGATTACAAGACTGTCAACAGGAATCTCAACGAGAAGGCGACAGCTCTAGGTGCACTTCTTGGGAGATGAAAGAAATACAAAATGATCATCTGTCACTCTTAGTCTGGAGTCTCAGGCGAAATATTACCTCATATGGTCAGGGTGGTCATTAGAAAGGTGAAGAATGAGTCCACAACTACACAGGAGGAGCTTGTTCATGATCTGAAGGCAGTCGAGAATACAGTCACCAAGAATACGACTGGAAACCCAACCTCACAATGGATATTAACTTTGCATTGCTCTGCTATAGATTGCACATGTACAGACATGTATTAGCTGTCCGATTCAGAGAAGGTCTAAGGCAAACCGTTTGAGTCAAATTAAATTAGTACCACCAGGACAACAAAGGAGAGGCTCAAGAACAACAGCATTAAGGTCAAGAAGTGGCTTACAACACCTCCTCCAGACCTCAATCTAACAAAAGATCTGAGGAAGGAGCTAAAGCTTTGAGTTACCAAGCTCCAGCCAAGAAACCCAAAGAATTAGAGAGTTTATATACAAAGGAGTGGACTAAAATATCTTCTAAGGAGTAAACACATTTGGTGACCAAGTAAGGAAAATGTCTTACTGCTGTGCATATCATCGAAGCTTTCTTCACAGAGTTCAGATTGATGTTTTGCTCAGGGATCAAATTATTATTTCATTCAATGCCAAACCATTCCACTTTTAACATTTATGTTACTCTTACTGGATTTTTTGGCTTTACAAATGTAGCAGTAAATCAATTGTGTACTCTTTCCCACTTTATTCCTCTATTTTTTTTTTATTAATTTGCATCTGATAATAGTAATAATTAATAATTGAGCATCTGTAGTGATTACCTGGCATCTTTCAGCACCTATATTGTGTCTTATAGAGCTTTTGTTTTAATCTGATCCAGACGTTTTATCTTTGTCTATGTTCAGGATATTTGTGGTTAGGTTTTAAATCTTTTTCTGTTTTCTATATGTGTAGTTTGCAATCTGTTGTTTTGTTTAACCTTTGGTTGAATCTATTCAGTCTAGTTCTAATTTAATCGAATTATCTAATTTGCCTTTCCAAAAAAGCCTTTTCGAGGTTTATAACCAAATGTCCTTTTCAAATAAATACATTTTATCAGTGTGAAAATCAGCAGCACTTCATCACTTGCAGCGTCATCAAGCAGAGCTGCGTTATCAGCCTCTTCAACACCCCTTTAAACAGCTTCAATGGGCCAAGTTCACACTGACAGGCCTCCTTTATAAATGACATTAACAGGGTTAGTGTACATCAGTTTGTTTCAGCTGGACTTGAGGCCAGCTGTTCAAACTGCAGACCCAACTTGGCACACAGTCACCATCCTGGCTGAACAGCTCGTCGGCTCCTCCGCAGCAACATCACTCCGCTACACGTCGGACAAACAACAGCAGCGGCGCTAACTTACCATTGTTGCGCAAATGTCCCGTGGTAACTGCAAGCGGCTCCTTGTCTCCGCAGCCTCCCAAAGCCTCGGCGTCACCGCTGAATTCAGTCGCGGAGAAGAACGGCATCGCCTCCTCGTTCTGCTCCCTCACTGCGCTCCATGTCGGTCGCGGCGGAGCCACTCTTTCCACTTCTTCTTCTTCTTGATACGACTCTCTCCAGCTGAAGAGCCGCGTGCCCGCTCTGCAGCGGCTAAATCAATGAGAACAGGGCGTGCACGCGCGGTGCCCAGCGGCTTCCTTCTGACGTCAATGCATTCCAGCTCGCCCTCGCGGCCTGTGCGCGGCGCGGCGCGGCGTCCAGCGGCGGCGAGCTTCTCGTAGCGGAGTGGAAAATAACTGAATGAACTCATGTGAAGTCCAAAAAATTATGTAACGGACTCCTGTGAGTTTGTTCTGTGGTCTGCATCGAGACAAAACGACCCATAACACCCCATATTTATTGATACACTGTCTGATTATGAGCAAGGTGATTCACAGTCAGGTCTTCAGTAACAGTTTAGTTTCTTTTCGGACAGTCAGACGGGTCCAAATTATTTGCAGTTTGGGCCATTTCAAGATCATGAATGTCCTCAAAGGGCCAGTTGTGGCTGAAAATACTGATAAAATATTAGCAGATTGCAAGCAAATTAATCAGTGGTTGACTCGGCAGTCAATACTTCTTGAATTTAAATTATATTGAACATCTCTTCACACTTAT
The DNA here is from genome assembly GCA_903066825.1 of Alfaro cultratus. Taxonomy (NCBI): domain Eukaryota; kingdom Metazoa; phylum Chordata; class Actinopteri; order Cyprinodontiformes; family Poeciliidae; genus Alfaro; species Alfaro cultratus. Next base: position 8,244 of record CAEFZX010011917.1, on the reverse strand, counting down.
GTAAGTTGACAGTATACAGATAAAATCTGCTTTGATTTGATTGATAAAATAAGCGGGAGTGGATGTTTACCCCAACCCTGGCACTTTTCTTGTTTACGTCATTAGATCTTGCTTTGATATTTTCTCATAGTGAGAGTATTTTTCAAAATGCAAGTTCTTCCTGCAGATAAACACTCTCACATCATGATGCTGTCAACCCCATACTTCACAGTTGGGAAGTATGGGGTTACAGTAATACTATCCCTATTACTGTAATCTTTTCCCTATTACAGTAAAGACGGTCAGTATTAATTTTTGTTTCATCCAACCATGGAATATATCTTTAAAAATCCAAGCCTTCAGCTTTGAGTGAAAACTGTAATCTGTCCTTTTATGTTGCTTTTGTAATCATGACTTCTTTCTTGCTGAGTGGCCTTTCAGCCTATGTTGGTACAGAACTAGTTTCACAGAAGATAGTGAAACTTTCTCACCTGCTTCAATTTTTTGCTTTTTTTCTGGGGTTCATAGGGACATTTTGCACCAAAACACATCCATTTATGGGACAAGGAACCAGCCTCAGGCCATTGTGTGATTGGTGGACATTCTCATAGTGTTTGTACTGGCATGTAGACAGTATAAACCCTGGACTGTGGCATCTTCAAGCATCTGGAAATTGTAGTGAAACATGGGCCTCAGTTATCTTCCTACTTGACAGATTTCGTTTGGTTTTTCAATGACATCATCACACAAGGAAGCAATGTGTTTGAGGTGATTTAGTAAAATGTATCCACAGGTGTTGTTGACATGACATAAAGGTTGGATAATACCTTGTTAGAAGGTTACAAATCCACAACATATTCATCTGGGCTTTCCAAAATTTTTCAAAGGCAAATTAATCTTAATGTGTAAAAATCTCTGACTTTGAGGACAGTAATATAAATTCTTAAAGAAAAAAAAAAATCTATCAATAAGAAATGACTTTTAAACCCTACAAGACCTAAGACAGAAAATGTTTAACTTTGTGTAAAATCCAACGGAGAGAAATTGTCTTTTATACAATCTATTTAAATGTCCAAGTAAGTTTTAAGTAAACATGTTACACAGACCGTTTTAGCTTCTTTGTTTTATTTTCCCCCCTTTTGAACTAAATCTGTTTGCATCTTACAGTTGTGTTGCTTCTCTTTGTTTCAGGTAATTTCGTATTTTGTTTTCACGTGTAATTTTCCTTTCTGATCATTTTTGGCCATCCTTTGTCAATAGTAGCATCCATGGTCATTTTCATCTTCTTCCAGTTAAAAATTATAATCATCTTTGTATTGATTTGTTTAATATATATTTCATTGTAGTCAAAATATCACATCATTTGCAATAATTTTATCTAAAAAAAATTGTTTGGTATTTGTTTTTTATTTTCTAAGCTTTATAGTTTCTTTCTCTCCTGTCATCTTGTATTTATGCAAATCTGGTCTTTAACTATAACATCTATTTAACATTTCCAGTTGCATTTTTATAAAATTAGGGGCTGTTGAGTATTTACGAATATATTATAATTCTTTGGATTTATTTAAACTTCTGCATCTCAATTTGTGAAGGTTTGAGATTTTAAGCAACTTACACTTTGAAGCTGCATCGGTCTGAAATGATGATCTCATCCTTGTTGTTCTTTGTTTCCATTCACTGTATATTCAGCAGCAGAATAACAGCGCCATCTAGTGGTTCATTGTTCTCTCCAGCAAGAGAAGTCAAAGAGAAAATAGTTCGTGTTTGAGTCTTACTCTTAAGCGCTTTTTTTTTTTTTTTTTTTTTTATACATTTGGCTTTCTTTATGTTCTGCAGAAACTATAACAGAAACTGTAGCAGTAATGAGTTTTTTACTTCATGACTATTGCTTATTCAGTTGATATGTATGCATTCAGTTTATATATATATATATATATATGTTTATTTACATATAAATAATGTATTTTAATAAATACATTCACCAGCAAGCTGAATCCATTTATGACAATTTTTTTTCTCAAACTAAATCCCATTTTTTCAATAACCACCAGTCTTTAATTATTTTTCAACTACATTGTAGTTTATTATACAGTTACAAATGTGAAAGTCTAAAATCACAAAGAATAAGCAATTATTACAATTTCTAAAACATAAAATCATCGCCGGATGACCTGCCATTGAGTAGCCATGGTGGCTAATATTCATTTAATGTATATTTTAGTGATAATATCAATAGTTCAAGTCAAGTCAGGTTGATTTGTGTAGCACATTTCAGCAGCTTTACATAACAAAAATACTAAATTACAAAGTCGTACAGAAAACACCATACAGTCAACAAGTGAACAAACATTGCATTTTTATGAGTGCCATCACCAAAATCATACACATCAAATATGTTGGTCAATGTTTCATAAAGAAAAAAAATAAATAAATAATAATAATCTTTACCCTTACAGAGAGGGAACAAAGTCACATCAGAAACAACAGTAAGAATAACCCCTGAAACTCAATGTTGCAGTGACAACCCAAAAAATGTAAACATGTAAGGATATAAATTGTTCTCTGAACTTCATGTCTGTATGTCACATAATAATAAAATACTTTATTTATCAAAGGCTTGTGTAAATAAAAAGTAGATCACAGAAAAAAATTTGGTCATTTATTTAGTGTAAGTGTATATTATATATATACACTTATATATATATAAGTGTATATATATATATATATATATATATATATAAAGTGCTGCCACTTCACCTTGTTTTAACGGCATATTTCCAGTGCATTGCGATATGTTATCCTGAGTTAGTGTGTGAGATGTTAATAGATTCACGTCCTGAATCCTCTCTTTGGTTCCAGGGCCTCCTTCAGTCTTTCCCGCATGATCTCTTTGGTCGAGTACAACGGCAAATCAAGAATAGAGTGACATGTCAATGACTCTGGGAAATGCTCATCAGGGGAGCCACTCTGGATTTGTTTTATTCTTATTTCCATCCTGATCTGGTCCATGCCAAGAACAGGGACTTTCCGAAACCCAGTCAGAAACACTGCAGAAGACGCAAAGAAAAAATCCACTCAAAAGACAATCAAATAATCAAATTTTTATGATTTCATGACAAATAGAGGAAAAACCTGAGTCACAGTTATCAGAGCTCTCTTCATTTCATGTCTTCAAACTACAAAGCAATATGTTCAAAAATAATATACATGCCACTGGTTTAATGAGATGCAAGCTATCAGAAGTGGGGCTAAATAGCTTTTCCCTGCAACTTTTACTGCGTTTCCTATACACAACAGCAACATCTGACGCTAAACTCTGATGTCAGCAGCTTTTGGTATTATTTCTGCCTGGGAAGAATGAAACCCTCCTCAGCATTTTTATCAGCAGAATGAAAGGAGGCAAGTGAGAAGCTTTTCTGTGCAGTGGAGCTGTAAACAGTATATAAGGATGCTTGGGTCTAATCACATGAAAAGCCTTGCAAACGAAGCACAAGGTAGCTGTGCGTTTGTGTACTCATTACTAAAGGCAAGTAAGCACAACAACGCAGAGTTTCGAAGCAGCATTCTGGTTTATTAAACAGAAAAGCTTGTCATTGCTATATTCTACTAAATATGAGTGGATTGCACATATCTATGTTGGAAAAATATTGGTAACATGGAATTTGAGATGATTTTTTAAATGTTTTTTAAATGATTTTTAAATATTTATCCCTTAAGGCTGTATTCACTGTGCTTTAGAGCAATATAAATAAACTCAATTGAATTTAAAAGAATCAATGACTCTTTGTTTGCCAAGAGTGACTGTCTTAGGTAAAAACTTTTAGACAAAAAAAATATAGAAGATTACTTACAAATAAAATCTTTTTTCTGTTCTTCAGTAAGTTCATCAAAAACTTCCCAAAACATCAGTATAGTTGGGTGTTTGTTACTGTCCCACTCATACTGTGTGTTCTGTGTAGAGTGAAACAGAGTTATGAGTTTAATTGCAATTTCAAAGAACATAGAAGTGGAAAGAGTAAACCATTTAGATGAGCGTACCTGTTTGAGCTTCACCCAGTCATAGACGTCTCCACCCACCAAGACTCCCTGCAGCTCCTCTGGTCTAAAAAGCTTCACCAGCTGCTGGTCACACACCAGGAAGAAACCACGCTTGAACTCCTGAAACACGCCCTCCACTGACTTGTTGAAGACATAATTCACGTAGGCATCCACAAACTCCTTCCTGTTTGGGAGGAAGACATTCGAAATTAGCCAACTGCTTTGACTGAATTAACAATGAGACCTTTTTGGTTTGAGTGGCTCACTTATTTTGGTTTGTGACGAGCTTTCCTGGATTACTAGGATCAAGGTCATCATTTGTCTCATCCCAGTTAATCTGAAAGTAAGGAATGAAGAAGTTTGTGAAATCGCATGAAAAACTCTGAAGAGAATAATTAAGATTATCACCAACCTCGAAGGTGATATCCAGGTCTTCCAGGTCGTCTTCGTAGTCCAATATGTCTTGCAGACGCCTTCAAAAAGATCCAAAACCAGAAGTTATTGAATCATCTAGCAGTCATCATTTTATCCAGTCTTTTAGTGAAATTTAAATATTTTCTCACCTGCCAACTCCTTCGCTGAACTCCATCATATCTTCCAGATTTGGCTCAATGTCAAGCAGCTTTTTGAACAGAACCAGTGGGAAGGGCAATTGTATGAAGCTGTTATTGTATAAGGCCAGTCCACACAGAATCCCAAGCAGGTGGAAGTTTGCTTGGTCTCTCTCTGCTGCCTGCATTGGTAAAATAATATAAATAATAATTCTATCTCTAGTGGGAAAGGAAACATTTTAAAGATGAATGAGAACGTCTTCTTACTCTGGAGGAGAACCAGGCTAGTGTTTTAGACTCGTTCAACATGAACATCTCTCTTTTTTCTTTAACTATGTTGAGGTGGTGAAAAAAATCAGATCTATAGACTTGTGTGATCTCAGAGTCTCTGTCAAGATGCACCTGAGAAATACAAATTTACAAATGTTTAGAGGACAAGGTGGTCTTTCTGAGCTTTAGCATTGATAGTAAAACTAAACACTCACCACGAGTGGCTTCTTAAGGTCAGTTTGATGTGCAGAGGCCAGCTGAACGAAGGCTTCCTCCAAAAGTGAAGCTCGGCTCAGGTTGAGTTCAAAATAAGGATTTGACTGGGGAATCCATCCAAAGGGAGGAACAAAAACCCTCTGATGATCTGCCTAAGGAACAATTTTGAAATTGAAATAAAAACAAAATGAAAAACCTTGAAAGACATTTGTTTTCAAATGTACAGCTTCATATTGTGACTACTTCACGCTGTTAATCTTGTACCAACACTCACTTTTTGAGGAAAAGTAAAACTATATATTTGTATTATTATTAATGTTTGATGCCAATGCTTATTCACCTGAGTCCAAGCAGCACTGATGTCAAAAACCTTTTTCTTTGACTTCAGATCCATAACAAATGGAAAATCACAAAGTATGAGGGGTTGATTATCCCCCATCTGAGGAAATAATGACAATAAAAAAACAAAAAAAACAAATTTTAATCAAATTATTAACATGACTACCTTGATAATATGCATATATTTTTACAAAAATTTATAATTTTGTTGAAAATAAAATAAATAATAAAATAAATACATAAAAATAAATGTAGAAATGAACCTCTAATTATTTACCCTGTTTAGTGACATTCTACGCCAGAGCTGCAGATCTTCTTGAAGAAATGTTGGGTGAAACTCTACACAAAATGTCTTTTCAGGGATTTTCTTCCTGTTGGCCTTTAAATTAAACAAACATGTGCAGCGTCAAAAAGAGTAGGCATGGGTAGAGAACTATGTACTTTCTTGTTCAAAATGATAATGAGATTAAATGTGATGTGGAGTTGATACAAACCTCGAACAGATTCTGGAGGATCAGCAGGATACTCTTGAATGAGTTGCGAGAAACTGGCCATGAAAGGGCCGTCTTCCATACGTTTACATGTCTGACCATTGTAGAGGGTAACAGTGAATACCACCAGTCTCCTGAGGAGGACAGCATTGATGAGAGAGAGCTTGTCCAAAGACGGTCTAGTACTGAAGTCTTTATTTATGTACCATTTTAACCTTTACTAGAGGCACATTTCAGTGTACCTATAATCCGAAGGCTTTCAGGAGAAAGTTTTTGGAAGGCAGCAACAATTTCCTCAACCAGCTTCAGGCTTGTTGACAAGATCTGTTGCTGACAATATTTTTGAGTCACATGAAGAAGCTCAGTCAGAACCAGGAAGACCCTCAAACCCTCCAGTCCCACCGGTTTGTTATCAAGACGAGGAAGCAACACCAGGACAGCCTTTTCCACCTGTTGGAACAAAACAAGAACCTGGGTTTGAAAAGTCATCTTCCATTACTAATCAGATCGTAAACGTGCATGTTTTTATTTTATAGTCAAACCTCGGTTTGAAGAACATCCTCAGTTAACAGGTTTTCAAACACACTTTTGGCCAACGATAAATCCAAACCAGGGTAGTTTGTTGAGGTCTGGAAATGCTTATCTTTCCTAAAATGATTAAAAAACATCTAATTTAAAATAGAAACAGATACCAAGAAATTCAGATTAAACCTTTAAAGTCTGTATGTACCTTTGGTCAAGGAAACTTCGGTTCACAATTGAAGCAGAGGAAAATGTTCTATGAATTTCCCTGTAAAGATATTAGGAGGTCATTAGCAAAATTACATAATGTAAAAAATTAAAGATTACTCAATCATAATAACATACTTGGCAAGTAAACACCTAGTAATGACATGAAACTGGATTATTCTTACCGTTTTGTCACTTGTCCCAACCTTGCATCACATTCAGAGGTCCATCGATCCACCAGTTTTTCAATAGGCTGTTGCGTTATGTTGATCTGTGAGTTCAATCCGTCCTGGAAACAAAATAGGGTAAAAAATATTCCTCAGAGTGGGGAAAAAGATTATGTGTTGACATAAAAGGATGAATATATTGCTAAACCTTCAAGAATTTGTGGTGTTACCTCTTTAGGTCTCCAGGTTGCAAACGAACAATCTGCTCCAGCAAAGATATTTTCAATCCGGTGACAGTTTGTGGGACCTACAGAGAAATAATAAATGTTATTTAAATATGTGATATTACTTTCCACAGTTAGTAAGAGAGTAATATTTAATAGATTGCAGAAATAATCTTCCTTATCTACATGCAATGTAGACTTAAGTTTGACATTTTGTTGGTAACATTGTTCATGGACCAAACATAAAGTTTCCTTATCTCAGAGTTGAATTATATTTTTGTGTTGTATTTATTGCTACTTCTTGGCTTGTACTCCCTTGAAAAAGAGTTTTTTAATCTCAATGGGATTTTATTATGGTTAAATAAAATTTGCAAATGTTAAAAAAAAAATTAAACTTTTTTTAACCTTTTACAAATTTACAACATACTCTTTTTTCAGTGGAAGTGCAAAATGTAGTCATTCTTACTTTACAGTTTGTAAAGGTACAGTCAGCTTTCTTTGAAAAGAAGTTTTAGTTCATAGAGTGAGATTTACTGCTGCCACCACTGTAAATGTAGTTTAAATAAATAAAAGCTTCTTCAATAATTGATTTTTTACCTCTACCTTTACCTTAGTATAAACTGACAGGACTTACAGAGAGGTATTTGTACAGGTAGTGGGACAGACGAATGACGCTCCTCATCACGTCCCAGTTGCTGATGGTCATTACAACCAAAGGAGTACGCCTTCATACGGTCTGTCAGCACTAATGTGTGATATCTGGAAGAGTAAAAGCAGCTTGCTTAATAATTACAAACCTACAGTATCAGTCAGAAGTTTACATGGCTATGAATGTAACTTTAATGCACATTCTTACATGTGCCTTTGTTTCAAATGCAGGCTGATCCAGCACAAAAAGTCAAAGATTATTGACTTTTCATCCTGATACAATTCTGATTGCATTTTATATTGCTCTTTTTGGCAAAATTAGTGGAATACATTTAAACTGCTTTGTTTCCTGATACAAATCTGGCTTTTAGGCATGTTTCCAACTCAGTTTAGGTCAGGGATTTGAGGAGATCATTCCAGAAGCTTAATGTTGCTTTGCCTTTTCAATGCAAATCCAGTTTTGATCTGTCTGGGATAGCTTTCCCATTGAAACACAATTATGTCAAAATTTCAAACATTTGTCCATAAACAGAGAATACTTTGGATATTTAGGAGTAATCAAGGCTGGAACTTATGATAAACTGGATGCTGG